>JAMPIV010014629.1:600000-807500 GCA_024509875.1 Oreohelix idahoensis
AGTTCCTGTCTTCCTGTATAATAGTCTGTTCTTCACAAAGTACTCTCCCTTGCTTGGAGGTGTGTGGCATTTGGGCAATTTTTTAAAACATGGCTTGAGTGTCCTATCCTCAGCCTGCGCCTTTCTCATCTCCTCTGGATGAGCATTTATAGGTTCACCTTCTTCCTCCTTCTTCTGTGACCTGGTCTGCACTGTCGCCATGATCACAGGTTTCTCGGGATTCCCCAAGAAGACGTATCTACACCCCAATATCAGAGGGTAGATTGGTTCATCTATCACTGCTGCTCTGATTTCTCCTTCCACATAGCGAGTTTTCACCGTTATCCTTGCGATGGGAAGTGTCATGAGTGGTATGTCCTTAGTCGCCCCGTGTATTTCCACTGTTTCTGTGGTATACTGACTTGGGTCCACTAGGCTAGACTTCACAACTGAATCATAATCCAAACCTGTATCATAAAGGCACCTTATGGTGACCCCATTACAAATAACATCCTCACAAACTGGGGGGTGATAAGGTTCCTGTTGTCCATTAGGATTAACCTTTAATCTTTGCGTCCCCGACTTCATTGCAGCAATGTTTGAAGGTTTCCTTCTACAAAATTCGGTGTTATGGTTATCTTTCTTGCACCATTTACACCATCTTTTTCCTTGGTTCAACGGTTTTCTTTCATTGAACTTTTGGTCATTGAACTGTGAGTTTCTGTCGCGATAGTCATTTCTTGGCCGCTCAAAGTTTGTCCTACCTTTATTTCCCTGCTCTCTATTATCAAATTTATTAAATTGCTGTGGAGCTTTAAAAGTGTCTATGTGCTTCTTTTTAGCACCACTTACCTCTGCCTGGGCTGCCTGATACCTCTCAGCGACATTTAAAACCTCTCCCAACTTCTCTGCACCTTGTTCCATGAGAAATTTTCTCATGTCTGGAGCCATGGACTCTCTCAATTGCTCAATCATGATCATTTCTTTAAGATCTTGGGTCTTCCCCAGAGCCGTCCATTTCTCCAAATAGGTTTCCAGTCTAGCAGAGAATTGGTGGTATGTCTCCCCAGACAACAGTTTGGCATTTCTAAATTTCTTACGATAAAATTCACCATTCTTCTCGTACCTTAATAACAAAGCCTGCTTTAACATGTCATAATTGTCTTGGTCTTCCCTGTTCATTTTAGCAAAGACTTCATAAGAAGTACCTCTCAGTCCTTGTGATAGCTTTAAACTCCACCTCTCTCTCTCTAACCCATATGTAGTAGCTAATAACTCAAAACGTCCTAGGTACCCCTCTATGTCATCGTCTTTTTCAACAAAATGGTCTAAATGAAACCCCATAGCTGAGTTTGAGGCTCCCAGACTGGGCGTAGCATCTGAGGCAAAAGGGCTGGCACCATTTTCAGGAGCCTGGCCTTGTAACTCCAGCTCCCTTAGTCGTAATTCGTGCTCCCTTTGCAACCTTCTATCTTCTGCCTCCCTTTCGGCAGTCAATCTTTTTTCTTCTGCCTCCCTTTGCTGTCGTTTTTCTTCTGCCTCAATCTGCAGCCTCTTAGTCTCAGCCTCTAACCTCTTCTCTTCAGCCAACCTTTCAGACTCTAATTTTCTTTCAGCCTCTTTTTCTAATCTCCTTTCTTCCCGTTCAATATATTTATCACATTCAGCCGTTACGTATTGAATTAAAATCTGACCATCCATTCCCATCTCCTTTGCGGTCAGCACAGCAGCTGATCTAAATTTTGCTAGCTCCGCCATACTTTCTAAACAAATCTAGCAATAAGCAAAGTAAAATTTCCAATCTCTAAAATAATTCTAATCAACTAATTAACTAACACTGGCTGTGAAGATTCACCAACTTCTAATTGCCTATAATCTAGGGTACTGAATGTAATGTGTTGTATTGACATATACAAACACACACACACAGATATTAAATAATATATTATCAATAAAATTTAGAACACAATGAACTAAATCCAGCTGGTGAAATTTTAGAAAGTAAATCTTTTTTTAAATTTATTTGTTCTGAACCAAGGTTTTATTTGGCCAGAACATATGAAAAGATTTTGGAATTTATGAGTGAATGGCATGAATAAATGACATGATAAATAAAATGTGTGTACGTATACAAATTTTAAGATTAGTTAGTATTTCTACAGTTTATAATTTTATTTTCCCTGGGAGAACGATGAATAGATGTGCTGTTGGGGTGGCTTCATCCCTCCCTGTCTAAGTTTACCAAACATTGTCCATTAATGATGGAAGTAAATGGGATGTTTTAGTAGGAATTCACTTTGGGTGTTATGTCTATGAAGTTGGTGTAAATCCAGCAGACCAGCCTGCTTACGTAACTTTGAAGAAGTAGCGCTGGTGCTGGAATCTGGTGGCCCCACCTCTCCGTGCTTGGGGGCAATATATCGGGTGGCCCCACCTCTCCGGGCTTGGGGGCAATACAAGGCTGTTCTGCCGAGATGCGACACTGCACGGGTCCTCACTGTCAATTATCTACCCAGCATTTAACACCACCTTTTGGTGTCAACATAAAAACTCACAGCTCTGAAATAAAGTATTGGTTTAGGTTCAGAACCTTACCTAAGGAGCCACTTCTACACGTAACAATTTACAATAACACCATTTAGACAGGGTCAGATCTCTCTGACCATACAACACATCTTACCAAGTTGGTTTCCCATAGGATAAGTTCTCCCAGACTACATATTCAGAAATATGTTTATTAGCTTCTTGCCCTAGAATAGGATAGGTGATACGTTCCACTGATCTCAACACTTGATCTGTCCTTCCTAATCATTGCTGGAGTTTATATATATTGTTTGTCCCTAGACCCTGAACTAGGGCGGGGGGTCTAGAGCAAATCCTTACTTGTTTGTAACGCTAGATTTCGATATGGCAGTATCAAATCACTCGAAACCTTAAACAATATTCAAAATATGCAAAGAAATAATTTCAATCTTACCAGATTATGAATAAAGAACACAGAAATGCTAGCAAAACTCAGCTGAGCTGCTGGCTATAGTATGGCGTCCCTGAACTTATTTCAATTTATTTCATTTGGAAATCACCACACTTGAAATTTACTGTGTCTATCACTGGACAACTATTGAGGAATGGCAAAAAAGCTCGTCTGAGCGCGGATAATATGATTGTCTGTGGCCAATCAATGCCTTGGTTTTTTTAAATTCAAATTTCCTACACTAAAGTCATTTCAGTCATGCTTCAGTCAAGTATGGATTTTTATCTGTTAGTCCGTCCGTCTCTACTTGCGTTTTCACAAAAACGTACTTGTTTTTTGAACCAACCTATCCTTCCCCTCTACAAATTTGCCTGAAAAGTTATTTTTAGCCACAGCTCCCACCAATGTCCCTTCTCTTTCATTCTAACTAGATTTGAACACTTGCGTCTCAAGGTCGCGATTTTTGTGCAAATAGTGACATGTTAGATTCAATGCAGTCTTTCGCTGATGTGAACAACACTGTCTTTTGTCATTATCTTCATTATTAGCTATCCGTCTGTATAAATAAAAGCATATTATTTCACTGCTCAGAATGGGCCATCCGGCCAGCTAATTTTTATATTCCTAACATTAATATTAAGAAAAAGTTACTTTTTAAATTTTGTAATATTTCAAGCATCTGCGTTTGCCGCTGAATTCAAATAAAAGGCTTGGTATCGCAAAAGCGTCCAATAAATGACTGTGGCGTATCATATCCAAGGTCCCTTCTGTCGAGTTCCTTACTTTATGTCAACTTGGGAAACGTGACTTTTTCTCCGTTCCCCCCCCCCCCCCCCCCCCCCCGCCCCCCCCCACCCCCCAATTGCGTCTCCTTAGCCTTGCTAGTCTCACGCAATTTTTTCAGTCATATTTTTTTTCCTTTTGATCCGCCGTTCTCATCCCGTTCAAATGGTAACCGTTTTGATTTCCCGTCTAGCAAGTCAATTTTTATGGAGGGTGATGACCCGCGGTCAGGGCGATCATGTACTATCAGCAGCTTACGCATTATGGTTTTATCCTTACATTTTATCCTTTGGAGATATTTTTACGTTGTATCACTTGTTAATTTTATGACAGCGATGAGTACTATCTTGTCTCTTCTTCTTCTTCTTCTTTGTACACTCTCAGACGTCTGCTTGAATGTTTTCAAAGAAAGCTGTAGTCAGCTTGAGGCTATTTGTATCTCCACAGAGTTTTCCCAGTAATGAAACTAGTGACTGTAGTATGAGCTTTCTCTGTTCATCATATGTTGGATCTTGTCTCTAATGTCATTCTTATTTAGGATTATCTTTTGTTGTATGTGTCTATGTTCGTTTCTTATTGTATTGATAAATATCATACTCATAGTAATTTAAACATTTGTAAGCATGTGTGTTATCAGTATCGTTTTTCTTCATTTTTCAAATGTAAATCCCTCTCAGTAATAGTAATACCATCTCTCTCAGTAATAGTAATACCATCTCTCTCAGTAATAGTTAATACCATCTCTCTCAATAATAGTAATACCATCTCTCTCAGTAATAGTAATACCAAAAAGATAAGTATAGATGAGATCTCACAACAGTATATCGCTTGAAAAAAATACATTTTAAATAATAGTTCCAAACTGCGGGACGCTGTATAAAAATATGTACTTTCATTATACCCAAGAGCCAAACAAACCAGTTTTTTTTCTAAAGTTTTCTGTCGGTCTTGCTTCGTTCACCTGTTATTATGTTTTGACATTTATCATATTGACTTCATCTGTCGCGCTTTTTGGAACATTCGTTCAATACTTGTAAAGTAGCACGTTTCTAGGCATTTTTTGTTAAACAGTGAGTATGTTCTCATATTTATTCGTGTAATAACAGTTCACACACACACACACGCACGCACGCACGCACGCACGCACACACACACACACACACACACACATATATATATATATATATATATATATATATATATATATATATATATATATATATATATATATATATATATATATATATATATATATATATATATATATTACATATGTGTGTGTAATTTATAGGTAGTAAATATTTACAAATATATTTTGTTAGCTAGAATTGTACCGTAATAGACTTGAATGGTATCGGTTTCGCTGAACGTGGACAATTATTTGAAGGGTCGAGCTTGGAAAAAAGGTTGAGACACACTGCCTGTAGATAATCTAACTCCAGTGTAAGACAATTTAGAACATGTTAACTATCCTTCTCCCTCCCGGAGAGAACGAATGTTCTAGATTTATAGATCTTTAAACATGGCTTCTCATGGCATTATTTTAAGTTCTATAACACGGTTTTTCAACTTCCAGTCCACGGACCCCTCAGGGGTCAATGAAGAGATTCTAGGGGGAGGGTGAACGTAGCCTAAAATTTAAAATGTTAAATTTTAGAATTATACTTGTATTGTGCATTTTTCTCAAAAAGGGGCCCACAGCCTTCATCAGACAATCAAAAGGGTTCATAGCCTTCATCAGACAATCAATGGGGCCATAGCCTTCATCAGACAATCAATGGGGCCATAGCCTTCATCAGACCATGACACAGACAATATTAAGAAACACTGTTCTGTAAGTAATTACAAAGTAAATCTCCGCGGAAAAAGAAAAAAATTATTAAAAGTACAGTTTCAAAACGGCGTTCATCAAGATAATTGAACAATATGGAAACGGGTCTGAAAGAACAAGAAAACTTAAAAAGGGGACATTATAAAAGAGAGAATTATTTCCCTTTCGTTCCTTAGGGAGTGAGGAACCATAATACAGCTGATCGCCTTGCAGGAAGGTTGGGTCAAAGTCCACATCCTTTTGTAGCAGTGGTGTCTACAACGATTTATTGTGATGCTGGTGCCAGCCCGATGCATAACTTCATACCTGACCTATTTTTAAGATATGCTTAAAGGAGAATTAGTCCTGTTTTTTTTTTTTTTGTCGTTATGTCCTGTGAGACCACTAAGAACCAAACATGATGAAAGATAGAATAATATGCAGCAATTATGTTTGAAAATCAAGTCCAACACAAAAATCCGAATTTTCAATTCAAATATCAAGTCAGAACTATTGTATGGCTGCGAAACATGGAGAACAACAAAAACAACGATCAAAAAGCTACAGACTTTCATAAATGGGCGCTTGCGTAGAAGAGAAGGATTGAAATGGTATGACAAGATCACTAATGTCGAACTGATGACAAGATCACTAATGTGGAACTGATGACAAGATCACTCATGTGGAACTGATGACATGATCACTAATGTGGAACTGATGACAAGATCACTAATGTGGAACTGATGACACGATCACTAATGTGGAACTGATGACAAGATCACTAATGTGGAACTGATGACAAGATAACTAATGTGGAACTGATGACAAGATCACTAATGTGGAACTGATGACAAGATCACTAATGTGGAACTGATGACAAGATCACTAATGTGGAACTGATGACATGATCACTAATGTGGAACTGATGACAAGATCACTAATGTGGAACTGATGACAAGATCACTAATGTGGAACTGATGACAAGATCACTAATGTGGAACTGATGACAAGATAACTAATGTGGAACTGATGACAAGATCACTAATGTGGAACTGATGACTTGATCACTAATGTGGAACTGATGACAAGATCACTAATGTGGAACTGATGACAAGATCACTAATGTGGAACTGATGACAAGATCACTAATGTGGAACTGATGACAAGATCACTAATGTGGAACTGATGACTTGATCACTAATGTGGAACTGATGATAAGATCACTAATGTGGAACTGATGACAAGATCACTAATGTGGAACTGATGACAAGATTACTAATGTGGAACTGATGACAAGATCACTAATGTGGAACTGATGACGAGATCACTAATGTGGAACTGATGACAAGATCACTAATGTGGAACTGATGACAAGATAACTAATGTGGAACTGATGACTAGATCACTAATGTGGAACTGATGACAAGATCACTAATGTGGAATTGATGACAAGATCACTAATGTGGAATTGATGACAAGATCCCTAATGTGGAACTGATGACAAGATCACTAATGTGGAATTGATGACAAGATCACTAATGTGGATCTGAAAACGAGATCACTAATGTGGAACTGATGACAAGATCACTAACGTGGAACTGATGACAATATCACTAATGTGGAATTGATGACAAGATCACTAATGTGGAACTAATGACAAGATCACTAATGTGGAACTGATGACAAGATCACTAATGTGGAATTGATGACAAGATCACTAATGTGGAATTGATGACAAGATCATTAATGTGGAACTGATGACAAGATCACTAATGTGGATCTGATAACGAGATCACTAATGTGGAAAGGATGACAAGATCACTAACGTGGAACTGATGACAAGAACCAGACAAGCGCCAGTGGAACAAGAGTTGAGAAGAAGACGCTGGAGATGGATAGGACACACACTGAGGAAACCTGTTGATAGCATTACAAGGCAGTCCATGTTCTGGAACCCCCGGGGATGAGAAGTAAATGAAGACCAGGGAATACATGGAGAAGAGAACTGGTGACAGACATGAAGGGGATGAAGAAGATATGTAAAGACCTTGAGCTGATGTCACGTGACAGGAAGTCTTGGCAGACGTTTGTTGAAGGCCTATGTTCCTTTGGGAGTTGGAAAATGAAAGAAGAAGAAGGATAGAAAAACTGGATGGTTGGGTTGCAGAATAAAGAAAACTTTATTGTTGTCGTGATAATGATGGTAATGAAGAAGAAATGGAAGGCGACGAAACAATAATGATGGTGAGAAATATGAGAGAGACGGCAATGCTGATGGCAATGAAGATGGCGAAGCTTTCGATGAAGAAAAATAAACTATTGATGATGAAAGTATTGATGATGGTGACGACGAACTTGTTTTTGTACGTTAAATTTGGATTACACTTCTAAGGGCAGCTATACACAACACTATATTTTTCTTTAATGCACAGCTATGAAACATTAGAAGTGCACTATAGACATTAAGAAACTCCAGAGAATGTGTAACTTGGAATACAACAACAGACCAAATAAAAAAAATCAATATACTACACAGAATACAGAACAATACATTCTCACATGTATAACAACGTGGAGTTGAACTGGATACTCAAAGCACAGTTAACATCTTTTTCTTGCAGACTGGCCAAAAATCAGCCAGTCACCACTACAAACAAACGTTCGACTAAGATGCAATCACAAGAGATCAATCACTGATTCACGAGCGCACTGAAGAGTTGAGAAATTCTACATTTTCTTAATTATTAAATAACAGTACATGAAGATTGTTAAAATGGAATGTTACAAATGATCACTTTATCATAAAATATACCTATACACAGTATACTTAACTTCTTTCTGCAATACTTATTCTTTCGGGAGGGAGGGATTAGCAGTCAAGAAGCCGCTATGTTGACCGAGTATTTATCGTTACGTGGCATTTCACTTTGAGTTGGGATTTTTTGGTCCGTTTTTTCTACGGACGTAACTTTTTTTGACAAAGCTCGAAACAGACTTGGTGTTAGGTTAAGGCTAGCTGTTTGACAAAGCTCGAAACAGGGTTAGGGTTCGGTTAAAACTATTGTTATTAATGTTATTGTTAGTCTTGAACATAATAGACATCATTGCACTCTGGGCAAACCCATAGGTGCTAAATCTCCCTCAGCATATGTTGAAGGGTACTGTGCTAACAACTAGTCATTATATCAAATGAGTAAAACAGCTATTAATTACCATAGAAAATAAATAAAACAGTTACGACATTTCGTAATTAACAAATACATGAGCTACGCTAAGTATAAGATAAAAATAAAAGTGAAACTGAAACTATATAGTTCAACTGGGCGGCCCACCGCTATCTTTTGGCGGCAGTTGCTTAGTGAAGTAAATGGGAATAGCAGCGACTGATAGTTACAACAGCGAAGCTGTAGCCAATAAATTAAATAATAAAATATTCAGTTAACCAATGAAAAGGTAGCTCAGACACCGCACTACCTTAGCTCGATAAAATATTATAAACTAGAAGTTAGTTGTATGGAAAGAGCCTTTGCATACGGACGTGGAAGAACTACAGTGAAAACTAACTTTTGTTCTAATAAAATTTTCAAATTTTTTATGTGCTCAATAGACACAGTGTATGTCCATGAACCAAATTCCAGAGTTTATTTTGTTAAAAAACATGTGGTTACCATGGTAACCAAAAAAAAAAACATCCGCCATATTTGGATTTTCACCACTTTTCGAGAGCTAAAAACTTATGTTTCCCATTGACCGAACTTTATCAAATTACACACACATGTTGTGACTGACAATTAAAACAATTTGTCACATGTTTTTTTTTGATAAGTTTAAAATTCTATTCTTAATGAATTTTTTAAAAATTACACTTTATTTGTATGAAAAAAATGAAAAAAAAAAATTTAAAAAAATATATCAAAACAAATTACCAAAATATCAAAAAAAGCATGTGATAATTTAAAGGTATATATGTGTACTACATGCGTGCCAAATTTCAGACTGATCTATTAGATAGTTTGTAAAAAATAACATTTTTTGTTAATAAAATGTTAGTTTTGAGAAAAATGCATTTTAGTCACCGAGTGACTTGTCTTGTCCAATATGCTCCATTCTAGGGGGCTGAATGTGTTTAAAATCCTCCAGGACTATATGCTGCACATCCTTCAGCTTCTTGCAGCTCCTTCTCTCGCCTATATCTTGCCTAATTTTTCTTCTTTCCTTCTACATGGTAACCCAAAAAAAACAACCGCCATATTGGATTTTCACCAATTTTCAAGAGCAAAACTCTTATGTTTACCATTGACCAAACTTTATCAAATTGCACACACATGTTGTGACTGACAATTAAAACAATTTGTCACATGATTTTTGTTATAAGTTTAAATTTCTATTTTTAATGATTTTTTTAAAAATTACACTTTATTTGTATGAAAAAAATGAAAAAAAAAATATTTTAAAAAATGTATCAAAACAAGTTACCAAAATATCAAAAAAGCATGTGACAATTTAAAGGTATATATGTGTACTACATGCATGCCAAATTTCAGACTGATCTATTAGTTAGTTTGTAAAAAATAACATTTTTTGTTAATAAAATGTTAGTTTTGAAAAAAATGCATTTTAGTCACCGAGTGACTTGTCTTGTCCAATATGCTCCATTCTGGGGGGCTGAATGTGTTTAAAATCCTCCAGGACTATATGCTGCACATCCTTCAGCTTCTTGCAACTCCTCTCGCCTATATCTTGCCTAATTTTTCTTCTTTCCTTCTACATGGTAACCCAAAAAAAAACAACCGCCATATTGGATTTTCACCAATTTTCAAGAGCAAAAATCTTATGTTTACCATTGACCAAACTTTATCAAATTGCACACACATATTGTGACTGACAATTAAAACAATTTGTCACATGCTGTTTTTGATAAGTTTAAAATTCTATTTTTAATGATTTAAAAAAAAACTATATTTATATGAAAAAATATTTTTTAAAATATTTTTTTTTAATTTATAAAAGAAAATTACCAAAATATCAAAAATGCAGATGTGTTACTTTAAAGATATAGATGTGTACTACTCATGATTATTTTGATAAGTTTAAAATTCTATTTTTAATGATTTAAAAAAAAAACTATATTTGTGTGAAAAAATATTTTTAAAAATATTTTTAAAAAATTTATAAAAGAAAATTACCAAAATATATAAAATGCAGATGTGTTAATTTAAAGATATAGATGTGTACTACATGCATGCCAAATTTGAGACTCCTCTGTTAGATAGTTTTAGAGAGAAATCGTGCATTTTCGGCACAAATTTGATAATCATAGCATGGGGGTAGTGCCTACAATATGCTTTTTGATACATCAAATGCATTTTTTATGTTATAAAACCTTGCTCAATCGATTCCTCGATGATTATTTAATAAAATAAGCTCAAAAGTAAAAAATCGATATTTTGTACGTAAAATCCAGTTTTCATTGTAGTGGAGCCCCTTAACCTTGCGTGGTGTAGCAACATGGCGTTCCCCAGGTCTGCCACACAAGTCCCGGCTCCTACGTTGAATTTATCAACTCAATTATCCTTGTTGATTCATCTACTGCAGTGTCGTTCTCTAACAGGCGATCATTGTCCTCAGTATCTCTCTCTTATCCATATCCAATGCCCCACACTATGGGGGCTCTTGAGGCTAATCTGTCAGCTCCCTCATTGTCGCGTTAACCTGCATGACCAGTACAGTAGATCCACACCAGTTCCTGAAGATTCGAAGCTTATATGGAAGTTTTCCATTAATGCCGTAGCCACTCATTTTGAACCTTCCGAAACATGGACTGAGATTGACACAAAAACTGCCCTGGTTGACGGAGTCTCAGACTGCTATCTCAGAGCTGCAGTAACTGCCTGTATCTCCATTCTTATGCTCGAGGCTGTTGTTATATAAGCTCCGCTGCTTTCGGCGACTATCCTACTCTTTATTATGGTCTAGACTCCCTAGCCTGGTTTCTCACCACGAAGTACAGACCCATCGGTGTACACAATGGCATTATCGTCTCCCGCATGATCAGGTAGCAGTTGATTAATTTCCATTTCTGCTATCCCATTGCCCCAAGTTCTGCACTCCCTGTCAAGGCTGATGATGACTTGTTGGTAGTTGGTTCCGTTCTCATCTGACTTACTGCACTCTTCCCTTTAAAATATACTTTCAACTGTGGCCACTTGCTTAATCGTATCCTCTGTCTGTGCCATCCATGACATCCCTCTTTTTATTCTTGCTCCTTTGATGTTAGCTATGTTCTTATACAACTTCTTTCTGTTGGTATTCGAACGTATGCTTTAGCCTGGGCCATCGTATATCTGTATCTAATTGTCAGCACTCCAAGTGTGTACCTCATTGGCACAATAGAGGTATATCGCGTACAGCTCAAGACTATACGCATCCCTTCACTTTGAATGCCGTCCAGTCGTTCACGTTGTGTTACACGCAGCGTTAGTATTTCGAATACCGATACGACTAGGAGATGATACTGTAGAAATATTAATCTCTGCTCGGTTAAGACGAAATGTCGCGTAAATATGGATAGGTAAAAAAGTAAAGGATCCCGTTACACGGATAGGCACTCAGGCAACATGAAGGCCTCCTGTCTACTATTCCCATCTTCTACCAGCGTTTCTTTAGTTGTCCATCTTTTCCCTGTGTCGTTTCTATCTGCGTTTAACCAAAGTATCAATAGCTATTTCCAATTAGCCTCGTTTTATAAGTATGTAATTGTTTTCGACATTTATTTAACTTCTTTCTTTTTTCCTCTCTCTCTATTTTTTTACGTTTGATCCTGACGAAGACTTAAAGGTCGCAATGTAGGTTTTTAATTTGTCCTAGTAAGGCGTGCATGAACGTCCGACTGGCTAAGTAGTTAGAGCACTTTCCTCACGCGGCACAGTTACTGAGTTCGGGGATTGAAACCTGGTAGTGTCACGTTTCATTCTACCCAGCTGTAAATTGGTACCCGACCCTGCTCTTGAATTAGGGAAGGCAAAAGGCAGAGAGGAAGATAGCTGGTCACCCCACGCCACACATAAGCTGAACTTAGTATGGTAAAGTATCTTACCCTCACTGCCATAAGGAAGCATCCATCTTTACTTTTACATTAAGACGCGCACTTCCGATTTCCGTGCAACCAACCAAGATTTATGGGCTAGACCACAAGGTCTTTTATATTTGGGCAGACACCCTAATATTACCGACTGACCTTGTGTCTAGGCTGGAGAAGGCGTGCCTCCCCAAAACGAAGCAAAACTCCTATTGAAAACAAAAAGAAAGAGTGATTCTGGAATTGGCTCCTGCAGGGTACAGTAGACTGGAAGACGCCATACTGGCCAAACAATGCGACGTATTGCGTCAGGTTGGAATTTTATTTTTATTTTTTAAAACGGCGTCAGTGTTTGTCGGACGTAATTAATTTTGACAAAGCTCGAAACAGGGTTGGTGTTAGGTTAAGGCTAGCTGTAACGTTAATATGAATATCCAGTCTGGCAACATGGCGGACCTTGTCTACTGTCCTCGTCATCTACCATGGAATTAACTGTAGTGCTTCGAAAATGTACATGTGTTAGCAGATTAGTTAATTACATGCAAATATAAGTACTGTTTAATTTACGTAGCGTCGTACAGCATTGAGAGGAGTGACTGTTTCTGTTGTTAGTGTGAGATGTGCTTCCTTGTTTGGCATCAGATCACTGGTGAAACTGAGACCAGACAACGGTGATCACTAACCTTTTCGGTGAAAGCTACGGACCCCATTGATTTTCCGGCGAAAGCTACGGACCTGTTTCATCGTGCAGTGAAGGCTACTGACCAATTTGATTGACAGGCGAAGGCTACGGACCTGTTTCATTGTTCAGTGAAGGCTACAGACCAATTTGATTGACAGGCGAAGGCTACGGACCCTTTTAACAGTAGCAGATCACGTCAATCAATGTTGTCTCGGGTAACAAAAAAGTCGTCCCGCAGTAGGTACTGCCGGAGGGGTGTGAAGTGTTAGACTTCACCATGCTAGGTCCAGCTTTAAGGTGTGGAGTGGCCAGTTCCCTTCCTTGCTGCCTTTGCCTTCCCTAACTCAATAGCAGAGTCAGATATCCCTTTACAGCTTGGTAGAGTTGAGCCTGATGCTACCAGCTTTCAAGCCCCGAATCCGGTTAATGTGCCACGAGAGAAAAGCGATCAAACAGCTTAGCCTTTCCGACACTTTTTATCCCAGACGAAATGAGAATTGCAAAGAATAAGGAGTTAAAGGAGTTATTATTTAGGGCATCCCAAGGGTTCCTAGCTTTCTTGTGCCATGGATCTCTTTGACTTTTCGGTGAAAGCTACGGACCCCATTGATTTTCCGGCGAAAGCTACGGACCTGTTTCATTGTGCAGTGAAGGCGACAGTCCAATTTGATTGACAGGTGAAGGCTACGGACCCTTTTGAGTGTCCAGTGAAGGTTACAAATCACTTTGATTGTCCAGTGAAGGCTATAGGCCCCTTTGATGGCCCAGTGAAGACTACGGGCCCCTTTGGTTGCCCGTTAAAGTCAACGGACCCCTTATTAGAGAAACATGTACATAGACGCATACTTAAATTGTTTGGTTTGGTTTTAAAAACTATCTTCATTGCACACGGACAACTCCATCAGTGCTCTGATCTCCTCCCTTAGATTACACAAGGAGGATCTCAGCACAGTGCATGAACTCCGTATCACCGGCGAGAATCCCAATGTGTGTATATAGGAATCACACATTCTATCAATATTTTTGTGGCGGGTAGGTTTCTAATTATTAAATCTTGCCAGGGCAGCGGCCTTATTGCCTACTCTTTACGATTTTCAACTGCCGTGGGATTTATAACGTTAAAATTGCTACATACAAATAATACTTATTACAAAGAAAAGTCGTTAAGCTTACACGTAGTTGTACTGAAATACACAAACAATCTGTAAAAATAATATAGTTCTTTAAATGCAAAAATCTATGAAAATTTTCTGAGTGAAAAGTTCGGTGAAAATAAAATTCACATTTTTAGGTTATGTACACGGACTCTCAAGAATCCATTCATGGACTCACATGAACCACAAGTTAAGAAACCCTTTCTAGCAATATACATTGAATGTAACTTCTGAATCCAGCCGTGTTATCAACAAAAGTTCCTCACTTTAATAAAGGTTACCGCGAATCGATAAAGATTAAAACAAACAGTGTTCCAAGAGATCGTTTTAATAGGTTTTTTTTTTCCTTTTAAAGTGTCACTATTATTAATAACAGCAGTAGAAAGATATCTTGTCAAAAAACAATGATTGGCGCGACAAAGTTTGAATATAAGAAAGGCAATAATTAAAGTTGAATACAGAGAGGGGTAAGAAAGAACAGTGGGCATTTTAGTAAACATCTTCGTCAGATTAAGAGAAGAAAGAGAGTATCAAAACTGAACCAAATCAGACAAACAAAAGAGCAAGAAACATAAATTACTATTTACGGTATATTATTATTATTATAAAATTTGGTTTAGTGGAGATGAGTCTAAACATCAGCATGGAGTAGGTTTTATCGTACATAAAGATAGATTGAACTCTGTCATCAGCTGCACCCCAATAAATAGCAGGCTTATCACCATTCGTATTGCAGCACATCCAAAGAATATCTCCATCATACAGGTATATGCCCCCACTACTGACTATGAGGATGAGGCAATTGATACATTTTATGACAATCTGGATGAAGCAATTAAGAAAATTCCAAAGAAAGATCTTCTCATCGTTCTAGGTGATTGGAATGCTAAAATAGGGCCAGATGCATACGGTCACTGGGCTGGCACAGTGGGGAAATTTGGGACTGGAGAAACCAACGATCGAGGACTAAGACTACTAGAATTTGCCAGCAACTATAAACTAACCCTTGCAAATACACTATTTCCTCATAAGTTATCAAGAAGAACAACGTGGCATGCCCCAAAAACTGAGATACATAACCAAATTGATTTTATTCTTGTATCCAAAAGATTCAAGTCCAGCATTAATAAAGCCAAGACTAGGACTTTTCCTGGCGCCGACATTGGTAGTGATCACGACATGGTATTGATGACGCTCAAGCTTAAACTCAAAAAGAACTATAATCAAAACAGATGTTCTCAGTTAAGATTCAATTTAGACAAATTGAAAGATCCAGAAATCGCGGGAATCTTTGAGGCAACTGTTGGAGGAAAATTCGCAGCTCTCAACTTTTTGGAGGATGATATCAACTCAATCACAGATAACATGAAAGACGTGCTCATTGAATCAGCAACAGAAATACTTGGTAAAAGAAAGAAAATAAACAAACCATGGGTTACAGATGAAATTCTGAAGTTATGTGATACACGGCGAGAAATGAAAAAGGTTAAGAAAGAGGTTCCTGAAGCAGCATGGCAATACAGTATGGTGAATAAAAATATTAGAAAGAAAATGAAACAGGCCAAAGAAAAATGGGTAGCTGATCAATGTGAGTCCATTAATACGGGGCTAATAAAAGGTAACAGCAAGGCAGTTTTTTGACACATTAAGAAGACTATCAAAACCCCAACAGCCCAGGGTAACTGTCATAGAAGATAGCAATGGGGCTCTGCTCAATGAAAAAACAGCTGTAATGAGAAGGTGGACAGAATATTGTAAAGAATTATATAACTGTAAACTTGACACTGACTTAGGCATATTAAACAACATTAAGTGCGAAAACAGAGAACTCGGAAATGCAGCAATACTACGGGAAGAAGTGGAAGAGGCTATATGTTCGATGAAAGGAGGGAAGTCACCGGGTGTGGATAATATACCAGCAGAGCTCTTGAAATATGGAGGACCAGATATAGTAAAAATCATGACAACAATTTGCCAGAAGATATGGAGTACAAAAACATGGCCAAAAGAATGGACGCAGTCATTAGTAATTGTAGCCGTGTATACCGTGTTTTATTCAGAGAACAGACTATATTCTAACAAGACGAGAAGAAGCACAGACCACCCCATAATTTTATATTTTATGAGAAACAGAAAATAATAAATTATAGTGTCACATATTTAGGACAGAGTCGCTTCCACACGCCATTTCTAATAATTGGGTGATTTCCCCTGACCAATCGGATAGCTCAGATTTACCCCGGGGAATATAGAACAGGACGCCATCTGGCAGTCAGAATGAAGGAGCGAAACTGAATAGGACGTGTCTAGTCCAGCTCTACATATTCCTTAGTTTGAGTAAATCAACTGCAACATTTATTTTAAAATGTGTATTTCAGGACATTGAGTGGTTTTGTATTCCTTACTTGCGTAAGTAGTAACTATCATTCAACGCATATTTGAATAGAGCTTCCAACTCTGGTTGCAGCAGAACTAGGTTCGAAGATTGAGTCAATTTGCAAAACTAGTCTTACACATAAAACCATGCTGAGCTGAAAATACCCTTGTGTTGGAAAATATTTAACTCAAGGAATACCTAAGATAATAAAGAAATCAAAGGACTAATCTGAAGGGATGAAAACATTATGGTAAAATGATGCCGTGACCACTTCTCTTTAAAAAGCAAAAACCCACCACTATAAGTCAAACAGAAAATAGCGAAGATGGACCAATAAATGGAAAATTACATAGCAGCAACTACAACAACAACTATTCAAACATAGAGAAGTGTTCGACAACCATACAGAACAGAAAGAAGAGAATAGCAATGAGAGACTTCGCTTCAGAATTAAAACGTTGTAGAAGCTACGCAGTCGATTTCCCTTGCATAAGAATGGTAGACAAATTGGTTGCAAAAGTTTATAAGATTGAAATAAAAGAGATTGTTGAAATCAAGCTACAACCATTGAAAGTCAAAGAAGGGAGACCAAAATTGAACTTGAAACAACGAACTGCGCCTGCAGTCACTAGAAAAGAGCATCAGACAGAGAATGTCGCAGTACAAACGGATGACAGGTTTAAGAAAAGTCTAATTCCAGTCAGGATAAAATCAAGACAAGTTACAGAGGACTTACTTGATTTGTGCAATGTTGAAATGGTCGATAATACAGAAAAGATGACATCTGAAGAAGAAGAGAAGCTAGAATGCACGGGGAGGTACGAAATGATAGCAAAGTACAGAAAAGAAGTGGAAGAAAGATTTAGAGAGAGAGATAGAAGATGGCAGCAAGCAAATCAGATAGAGAAACAACACCAAACAAAAGCTCACGTAAAACAAATAAAAATTGATAATCACCGACCCATTCCGCCTCTGACAACAAATACAAGACCAGTCAGAAAGGCCACCCTAAATTACAATCCATCCAGTACAGATTCATCTGACATATCAGAGTCAGAGGCGACAGACTCTGATGAGACCACTGAAGGCTACTTGTCAGACGAACTTGATCATACAACAGACGAAGAGGGCAGAAAATATTACTGGCCGAAAACTGATAAGACAAAGCACAGCAAGACAAAGAAAATTGGCGGAATAGGTCAACCTACAACAGAGGAGCTGACGGCGGAGATAGACGTTATCCTGAGAGATGGTGACTTTGCCGTCCTCTCAATAAGGCTGGTGTATGAATTGCTGGAGAACAAGTTTGCTGTTGATTTATCTACACGCCGAGAAGAATTTCGAGAATTGATAGAAATTGCACTTACACGGTATGAACACAAGATGATCACTACCCCACACGAGAATCAGTTTCCAGCAGCACCCACTAACACTCTGGTTCCAGATGAAGAAATTTGTAAACAAACCACCAACACCCCATACGAGAAAAATTTCACAGATGCATCCATCAGGCCTATTAGAAAGCCAAAATATCGCTATAGACCCACAAGTTACATCTCCCTTAACAACACAGACACTCAAGAAATACCAGAACAACTTTTTCACACCGACGAAATATCCAATATTCGCCCTGTTCAAACGTACGGTGAGATGATAACCAACAAGTATGAAAGAGACTCTGGTATAGATTCGCCTGGTCCTCGTTGCAAAACGGATACATCATTTGCTGGTACTTCATCCCCGGAGATTCAAGCAGCTGGCAAACGTACCTGTTTTTCTTCAGCAGATGACTCACCTCCTGTCGTTAAATGCATGAAATTGCCACAAAATGAAATCAGACGACAGATTCGGAAGAAACGCTATCATGTTCCAAAGCCCAGCCGAGAAGTATTAGCCTCAGCTCTACTAGTCAAAAACAACAGTGTGCAAATTACTGTGCCCATTGTAACCGGTGCTAACGTTCAGCACAACCAGGTCAGAAGAAAAATCAAGGCGAAACATATACCTGCCTCAAAACTAACAGATGTTCCAGCCATACAAACCCCTACCACAGTGAAACCATCACCGAAATCAAAAGATGTTAAGCCATCACCGCATTCGCCAATGTCCTCAGAGCCCCAACAATCAGCAAATGCAGTGTCACCCACAGTTACTCAGTATGATTCTCGCCTAACCGGTAGGGAAATTGCAATGCTGGAGATGATGGAAAAATTTTCGAAGCTTTTCTGAAGTACGCCCCTCAAGTCTTCAATGTACATGCCATCCCATGTACGGTCAACGCATATGTGAAAAAAAAACCTTTTTTTTTAACAATGTACTAACTTTCAAATGTACTTTCGTTTCAGACTATGTTCAAATTGTCAGTTATAGATGACCTTATGCCAGAAAGTTTTCCCAGCCATACCACTACTGATGTCAGAGGAAAATCAAGACCAGCACACGGAGGATTTTCATTGGACATATTATAGTGTTTTGAAATAAAGATGACACAGATGATACAATGTTCTTTGTTTACAGACACCCTTATTAGTCAGACAGTTTTTGATATTTAGAATGTTACACAACCGTACCTATAACACATGTGTCATACTATTCTGTTGTAACATTCATCTCCACTTTTGTACTGATCATATTCCACGCTCCATTCACCAGCATTTTCATGCAGACACTTTACACCAGTATTTTTTCTTACCCCATACTAATATTTCTTTGATCTATAATATGCTAAACTCCTTTATATCTATCACCTTGATCAATCATACTGTTCCTACTATGACTTCTCTTAACAGCACATAACTCATACCCAAAACTAGTATTGCATGTTATGCTATCTTTCTCCACAGGATTATTTATTTCCCCAATGTACATTATTATTTTAGACCCAGATGTATATCAGTACTGTCAAGATTTTAAACATTCTCCTAAAGAGATTCCATATCCCAACCTTGACTCTCTATAATAAGATTTCCTTCACCCCACTGTTACACCATCTTTAACTTACTATTTTTCCTTTCAACTATATTGAGACGACATTCTAGACTTGTGATTTTTTTTTTCAATCCCAATCATATTCATTCCTTGGAATTACAATCATGTTGTAATCAGGAGATCCTTGATGTACCCTTTCCTCGCCACTTATTGACAACAGATACTGCTACAACATTCATTCTATTCTAACCTAAACTATTACTTGCAGCCCTATTGGTTAGGATTTACTATTAGAAATGTTGATAGTATATCTAGTGTTTAGTGAATTGATTTTTATCATTCTTTAGTACTTGTGATACAAACATAAAAGAAAAAAAAATGAAAAGAGACACAACATAACAGAAAAATGAGAAAAAAAACAAACAATTGGAATTTTTTTTTTACAAAATGTATTATGTGTATATGCCACCCTCACACATTTTGATGATGATAAGCCAATATTGTAAAACATTGACTGCCCTGAAGTTGGCAGCTGAAGAAGAAAATAAATAAATCACCCTATGCCAGTCATACACCCCACCAGCATGATCTCTGATACTCCAACAATATTTTGTTGATACTGCATATCACAAGTACCCCAATGACATTTGCGCATGCTGATTTTCTGCAAATGAAGAATCCCTTGAGAGCATTAGTATATGCTAACCCCAGATTGAACAAATTGCACCTATTTGTTGATGATGCCTTTGCCCATGTTTAAGAAATAGCATTTGCACATGCTGACCTAGCAAATGAAATACCCCTTTACAGCATTTGTATATGCTGAACCCACATTGAACACCCCATTACTGGATGATAACCACTAATGACACATGAGATGAAGAAGCAACTGGTTATGTATGATGAAAATGCCATTTTATATTAAGGTGAAACTTTATGTTGTCACAACTGAGATTTTGTTGTAATGTTTATGCACAAAATCCCCCACATTAACATTGGAGGAATAATCTTAGTCTTTCGTGGATACGAGCAAAGACAAGGAGATAATGGAATATTTTATGAATACCATGGACATGGAACAAATCAGAGCAGATGATTGTTGCACATATGAGGACCATATTTGAAGTCATTATTGAAGGATTGTCAGTAGACAAGAGACAAATAGATTATGATAATCCCATGGAACCACAGGTGCTAAGGACACAGAATGGAGATTAAATAATGAGAGAAAAAATAATGACTGAACAATTGCTACGCCCAGAGGTAAAGGAAATAGAGATACATCCGCATTTTTGGAGAAATCTTTTTTTGATTTTTGCTCATTGCCTTTGTAATATGAACATGGTTGTATAACAAATGACTATTCCTTATCACGAATTACAGAATGTTGTAAGATGGTTGAAATAAATTGACAATTTACTATACTCATAATATACCCAGAGTTACAAGAGAGAAAAAAAATACATGGTTGATGAAATTGGACGTACTGAGATTCTGCTCACCCCGAGGATATTGGATAAAAAATAATGTTATCCCAAGGACAGACATGTCACAGATATATCATGGAGATATTATGACAAAAAAAAAAAAAAGAATACCTAGATTGGAAATGCAGCAAACTTGGTCAAGGACACCATGAAATAGACCCCGCCCCACACTTAAGATAACTGACGGATGAGATTTTTGAATTATAAGTACCATAAGTCACCCATCTGGCTGTAGTCAGCGGATGTTACAGGCACCACATAACTCTGACTAACCCTCGACCTGCGAAGGCAGAGTTGGTGTCGAAATATTGCACATATGTAAAAAGACATGTTTTTTGTTCATGTTTTGGTAAAGTTTAGACATTTGTATAAATGGTTCCATAAATGATTAGTTGATATATTGTTGATAAATATTCGCAGATATAGTACATGGACAATTAATAAGGATGTATTTCCAGTACAGAATAAGAGGAATAGGAAGGATCCACATTTTAAATATTGGAGCACCATGAGCGATGAATTGGACTTATAATGAAAATGGAAATGGTACACGGTATGCAAGGATAACCAGAAAAAAATATGGATAAATAAGAGTCAGAGTACCAGGAACTTTGTTTTATAAGGATATTGTAGACTCCTCACGATCAATTGAATATTTTTTCTTCCCTTCTATGTCACAATTTTTGAGTGATGACCCCAACATTTTTTTTCATCTCATATTGTCACAAGTTCTTACATCTCAGTTGATTGTTCCATAAATAGTTGTTTGATGTGTTTTTGAAAAATGTATTGCTAGATAAGGTACATAGGGAGTTACTAAGGATGAATTCTCAAGATAACAGGAGGACTAGAATGGATACAATGATATTGGAACACCATAAATGATACATTGGTGTTATACAAAAGAAAAAAAAAGGAGACAAATATAAACTGTATACAAGGATGCTTTGAGAGTGACAACATGGATACATATTGTCAAGAGTATAAACAGTTGTCTTAACAGAAAATAAAGTAATACGGAACCCAACGTAGAAAATTCATGATGATGTGAAACTATATTTTCCTTTTCCCTTATATTTCATAAGATGATAGTAACTTGAAAATTGATGTATGGCAAGTCAAAGAAGATCTTTTAAAAAAATATATATATATATATAAAATAATATTTCTAGGACAGAGTTCACAGAAAAAAAAATACTGTGTTGACAGAAAAGAAGGAATGATTAGAAATAACTGACTAATGGACAGGATCACCACCAGACGTACGGATATTAGAGACAAACATCACATAGTTTAAAAAAAAAAAAGGAATGTAATATAGAACATTTTTTCTACAGTGACGGACTTGGAACGAATTCATACACTTACCATTTAGAAAATGTCAATAACAAGGAAACATACAAATAAATAAATAAGGATAAGCCATGAGATTTTAATGCTTTTATTGTGAAAAATGATTACTTATAAAAATGATGCTAGTTATATTATCGTCTGATAAATATGCATATTATGTCTAGAGATGTTTTCTACATGTAATAATGAGCAAGTGGCTCATTCACTGAAAAAAAAAAGAGAACATGATGAGTACCCATGAGAACATTGGCTATTTTATGAAAGTGGATTGCCATTACCATAGGAATTGGAGATCCTTGACATTACTAAGGATATTGCAGAGTACTTGGAAAATAAAATAAATAAGTACGCCAGGAAGAAAAAAAAAAAAAAAGATTTTTTTAAAGTCTTGCAGACTTATATATGGAGCAAATAACAGGAACAGAAAAGAGATAACACCCCCCACCATATCCAAGAGAATGTAATCAACTATATTTTGAATGAAATGTAATAGATTATGATAATGCAGCCAAGTTCTGCAAATAAGATATTTTATTGTTCATTTCCCAGTGTTGCCACTCGTCACATTTTTTGGTGATGACCTTATGATTGTTTTTAGGATTTTGTCGGGCACTGTTGCCAATTGGTAAATTTGGTTGAAATAGGTATTGATGTGAAAGATAGTTTGCAATTTTTTGGAGATGATGTCCATCTATAAGGCCCCTTTATAGACGACAGTCCCATATAGACATAGGAGCTCAGATGTAAGAATTTCGTTAAATTTTCCGAATTATTTTTGGACTTAGAAAAATTTTTTTGAACTTTAAATTTTTCTGAAAATTTTTTTTTTTTTTAACTTAGGAATTTTGGGGATATTTTTTTGTTATTGATAGTACTCAAATGTCTCCCTACGGGATACATTTGCAGGGCCCCGGGATCTGTATGTAGCCGTGTATACCGTGTTTTATTCAGAGAACAGACTATATTCTAACAAGACGAGAAGAAGCACAGACCACCCCATAATTTTATATTTTATGAGAAACAGAAAATAATAAATTATAGTGTCACATATTTAGGACAGAGTCGCTTCCACACGCCATTTCTAATAATTGGGTGATTTCCCCTGACCAATCGGATAGCTCAGATTTACCCCGGGGAATATAGAACAGGACGCCATCTGGCAGTCAGAATGAAGGAGCGAAACTGAATAGGACGTGTCTAGTCCAGCTCTACATATTCCTTAGTTTGAGTAAATCAACTGCAACATTTATTTTAAAATGTGTATTTCAGGACATTGAGTGGTTTTGTATTCCTTACTTGCGTAAGTAGTAACTATCATTCAACGCATATTTGAATAGAGCTTCCAACTCTGGTTGCAGCAGAACTAGGTTCGAAGATTGAGTCAATTTGCAAAACTAGTCTTACACATAAAACCATGCTGAGCTGAAAATACCCTTGTGTTGGAAAATATTTAACTCAAGGAATACCTAAGATAATAAAGAAATCAAAGGACTAATCTGAAGGAATGAGAATATGTCGTCGAACCCAAAATAAGACGTTAGGCCTAACCTAAAGGAAGAAAACGGTGGAAAGAAAAAGTTCGCCATCTTTGACAAATTGAGTAGGCCTATGAGATAAAGATGCAAAAGGGATTTTTGCATCGATGAAAGCATCTGATGATATGTTAAAACTTTATTGTGCTTATTATTGTAAAAACGTTCTGAATTCCAGACTTTTGTTGAAATTTGACTTCATACTGTAAGACATTACAAAATTTGTTTGAAATAGAACGCTGTTGCAAAAGTGAATTTCTACAGTTTGAGATTTAGCTAAGAAATCTATCCATCTCAGTTAAATTTGCTACATCAACACCTAAGAGAAGAAAATCGAACCTGGTGACCCAATCTTACAAAGGAGAGGAAAAAATATCTCTAGCGGTCAAGGCTAGTTAACCAAACCTACTCTCTATAAAATAAACTGTAAACCCTGCATACCCCGACACTGCCACATAATACCGCTTCCAAAGAAAGGAAATCTAAAAATGTGCAAGAACTACAGAACCATTAGCCTTATTAGTCATCCAAGTAAGGTGATGTTAAGGATACTTTTGAACAGAATAAAACAGAAATCAGAAGAAATCTTGTCAGAGGAACAGGCTGGCTTTAGACCAAAAAGAAGTACCTCAGAACAAATCTTCAATATTAGATTACTGATCGAAAAACATCTCCAGCATCAACATGATTTATACCATAACTTCATCGATTTCACAAAAGCCTTCGATCGAGTCTGGCATGAAGGTTTATGGCAAATAATGAGAAAATTCAATTTTGATACCAACATCATAGATATCATTGAAGCACTATACAAGGACGCAAGCAGTGCTGTTTTTGCAAGCAATGACATTGGAGAATTTTTCAAAACAACTGTAGGAGTTCGCCAGGGATGTATCCTGTCACCAGTGCTCTTTAACATTTATCTAGAACATATTATGCAGGAGGCTCTCTACGATTATAAATCAACCATATCGATTGGAGGCCGACCTCTGTGTAATCTACGTTTTGCTGATGATGATATTGATCTGATAGCTGGAACAGAATCAGAACTTCAAGACCTTACCTCTAGACTGGAGAAAGTAACAAGAACATATGGGATGGAAATTAATATAGAAAAAAGCAAGATATTGGTGAATAGCCATAAGAAACATGTTCCGACCAACATTACGTTAAATGGGCAAACGTTAGAAGAAGTTAACACCTTTAAATATCTCGGGTCCACTATATGTAGTGATGGAAGATCAAATAAAGAAATCAAGACAAGACTTGAGATGGCCTCAGCTGCCATGACAAGGTTGAATGTGATCTGGAAAAGTAACATCAGTTTTCCTGTGAAGACCAAATTATACAAATCACTTGTATTATCTATTCTCTTGTATGGGTGTGAGGGCTGGACACTCACTGCAGATACGGAGCGAAGGATTCAGGCTTTCGAGCATAAATGTTATAGAAGAGCACAAAACAAATGTCTATGTTAGAGAGAAGATAAACACCTATGCAGGCCATCAAGAACCACTTTTGTCAATAGTGAAACGTCGAAAGCTTGCCTGGTTTGGGCATGTAACTCGTCATGACTCCCTTTCGAAAACGATCCTCCAGGGAACAGTCGAAGGTAAACGGAGAAGAGGAAGGCAAAGAAAATCCTGGGCTGATAACATCAAAGAATGGGCAGGACACGGTTTCTCCACACTTGTACGCATTGCTGAGAATAGAGAGCAGTGGAGGACCCTGTCTGCTGATGCTTCCACCATGGCACCCCTACGACCCATGACGGGTTATGGGTTGAGATGAGATGATGATGATCATTATTATTATTATTATTACTTATTGCCTACTTACTTACTTGGTTGTTCTTCTTCTACCATGGGGTGTAGAGATTTGTCAACTCAATACCTTCCATTTGCGGTGTCTACGCCGCATCCTCGGCATCTCGTGGAAAGATAAAGTGACAAATGTCGAGGTGTTGTCACGTGCTGGCCTTCAAAGTATGTATACGCTGCTTAGACAGCGCAGACTTCGCTGGCTTGGCCATGTTCGCCGCATGGAAGATGGTCGCATCCCAAAAGATATCTTCTACGGACAATTAGCAGATGGCAAGAGAACAGTTGGGCGACCACAGCTGAGGTTCAAAGATGTGTGCAAGAGAGATATGAGGGCACTGGACATGGATCCAGC
This sequence comes from Oreohelix idahoensis, assembly GCA_024509875.1. Taxonomy (NCBI): domain Eukaryota; kingdom Metazoa; phylum Mollusca; class Gastropoda; order Stylommatophora; family Oreohelicidae; genus Oreohelix; species Oreohelix idahoensis. The sequence goes on from JAMPIV010014629.1 coordinate 626,313, forward strand.
AACATGGGAGGATGAAGCTGCCGATCGCACAAAGTGGCGATGCTATTTACGGCACCACCTCAGATTGGGCGAAGAGAGGCTCACACAAGGAGCAGAGGTGAGGAGAAAACGTCGAAAGGAGCACCAGGAAAATAAGCAGTTGAGGACTGTCACCTCAGGGGCGCATTCCCATAGTCAGTTATGACTGAAGGGGCTATTATAGAGATTTGTCAGAGAGAGCGCCACACTATCATATCGACAGTCTTCTGGCTTGGTTCAGATCTAGTCTAAAGAATGTCTACTGTTATCCTCCCAGCGAACACTGGGTCGTCCTGGAGGACTGGATCCCTGGCTCTTAGGTTCTCATATTTGTCGTGGTAGTCGATCTTCTCCAATTCTCTTGTTAATATTATTACATCTGATTGGCCAAATAGGTTAAATCTGATTACGACTGGCACAGGGGCAGCTTTTACCAACAAAAGTACATCTCCAGCACACAGTCTTACTCTCATGAATGTTTTCTCACACCATATCAAATACAGTATGCCAGCGACTGTCTCAGGCAACTTAGATATGTTTCTTTCCATAAGAATACATGGCATAAGTTTAAGGCCTATGCTCCATTGGGAGTTGAAAGTTGAAGAAGAAGAATACCATTGACTGCCACGTATAGTTTCCAAGGGTCCAACGCTACTTCAGGCATGTCGTATGAGCGACTAATAAGAGGTTGGGTGTGGGACTACAGTCCGCAGTAGTGGTTCAACTGTGGACAAACTTATAATGATGAATGGCCTTAACACGTATCAACCTTCGCTCAAGATTACTGCTGGCAGATATAAAAATAGAAGAGCGTTGCTTCTGTTTAAGGGAACCTCATAGGATTTTAAAGAAAAAAAAGCATAACAACTGAGATAATTCAAGCTGCCATGAACTTATTATTCTCCCTCCCCTTCTGTGAGGTATAATATATTTTAGCTCGTATTTCAGAGCCCCCAGCAGAAGGTGATTCCGCAAATGCTTACTCTAAAAGCTCTATCTGGTTTATATTTAGAACAATATGAGTCATACAGGTGCAGACATACATTTCACTCAATAGTGATTAATCCAACTATAGCTTTACAGTTACAGATAAACAGCTTTAATAATTACTTATAGTTTAACAATGAAAAAATAAATAAAGTTGTTTATAAAAAAGAAGCGATGATGTTTATCAACACCGAAGGATTTGAACTGTGGTAAAAAATAGGAAAATTTGTGAAATATCCATTGGCTGCGATGTGATATTACTTATCATCCTGTGTGAGGTCGATTGACGTCTGCTTCAGCTGCTGTTAGCTCCCACAGGTGCCTTGGACTGTAGTTGTATATTATAGTCAAGTACTGTGGCAGCAGCACGTCCCTTGCAGCAAGGCCGGGGTACCTGCTAAGGTTGTCCAGGCAAGCGTCTCCAAGACATGTCTGATGTAGGCTTTGATCGTCGAATGCTGGCAACTTGAACCACAAACTGGAAGGAGACAAATATCTCTGCTAAGTATTTGGTCTCCTGACATAGTCATCAGGTGTCCTCAGCTTCCATTTAACACTACATATTCCTCAGAAATGTTATCCTCCTTAAGCGTCTTTTTCAACTCAAATGATTCAGGTGAAAGTGGAAATCGACTATATATATATATATATATATATATATATATATATATATTATATATAATATATATATATATATATATATATATATATATATATATATATATATATATATATATATGAAATTCCTTACAGTGTTTGTATAATAAATATGTACCCCATGATATCAACATTCACTCCCTGCTTTCTATGGAGCCTGGGGCTACCACTGCTGTTGGTTTCTGCTGTTGAGGAAAACCGCACGAAGCAGTCACCAGCTCTTTCAGAGGAGGATCATGTGCCAAATTATTTGCGGTGGTGAGGTTGCCAGCCGCATATGCTACTGTACACCCAGAAGCAAATTATACATGTAAACGTGTAAATATAAAATAATAAAATGTACATATTACAACTTACCCTGAGTTTTTTTCGGGCTAGCACGGACTTTTTGCACAGGAATCGTCCGAATATTGTCGATCCGCTGATTATTATACCGTACCTTTCAGGTGGGTTAGGTGTCTAACTTGGTGCACTTGAAGTAGGATCCTAGAACTTTAGCCGCAAAATGATGTCTCTGGGGTTATTCTAATCTTGAATTGATTTACAAGTCTATAGCCTGTCCTATATTTGGGTCGTAATATTCTGTGTTCCTGGCTGCCTATGATTTCTTCTTGACAAAACTGGAAGTCAGTTGATCCGTCTTACAACGCTGAAGAATATGAGCAAAATGTTCGCCCTCACACCCAGGCTGCTACTTGGAGGAGAAGTTCAATCAAGAGTAGCTTATTTTAGCATCTCAAATGCCAAACGAAGTGTGAATAAGTGTCTGATTTTTTTAGGGGTTCCCCACTACCCTCAAATAGAACATTACTACATTACAATATTTTGCCCTTTACATGTGATTTTCAAATTCCATAACCATATATGGTCTTACCACTTCCATTGTTTCTCACTGCAGATAAAATACTTCTATGGCACGCGCCTCAAACAGCCTCTGACAACCAAGTCCAGCTCCCGGCCTTCACGTGTGGCTCAATTTGAGCCCGGCGGAACTGTTTCCACTGACGGGAGAAGGGGCAAAGGCGAGCGACTGGCGCCTTAAAACCAGCAGCTTCGGGCAGATAGGGCTCGTGATCCTTGGTTGGTAGCTTATCTAAGAGAAGGAACTCTGAATTCAAACCACCGCTGTCTTGCGGGAATATCCATGTATGGAATTGGCTACGGGAGTAAACCCTGAGGATAAATCCGGAGTCGGAGTCCCTAAGGCAGTCTAATGTCGATTCGACATTATTCTGGCAACTCCTTCGACATGGCTGGTACCAAACTGTATCGGCTACTGCCGTTCCTTTGGATCTACCGGCTGTGTGGAGAGGGGGAACATGCTGCATGGGCAACAGCTTGATCTCCATATAACTGTGCCCAAGCTCGCGCCCTGGAGAGGACACTCCAGCTTCATCCTATAGGTGTCGGCAAAACACGGGAAGTAGCAGTTACCGGTTATAAGCATTTTGCCCAATTGGCGTAGGGCATGGCGCCAGGGGCTACTTCCGACAGTGGGAGAGATTCTAGGATCTCACTGGACAGCTACCGCCCGCTTCAAGCTGAGCAGCCCCCAGTCAATAAGGTGTTGTCCCGCCACTGTCTGCTTTCCCCATTGGGTGCATGGGGATTAGGGTCAAACCCGAACTGTGGACAGAAAATTTTGCACCAAGCAATTATCGAAAAAATAGAAATAAGCAAACTCTCAGATTGGGATGCTGGAACGTCCGGACTATGTTGACTGGACTATCCGAAAACCTACAGGATGTAAACGATGTAAGGAAGACAGCCATAATTAATGATGAGCTTAAACGACTTCAGGTGGATATAGCTGCACTTCAGGAAACGTGCCTGGCGGGCTCTGGAACGGTGAGCGAGAAGGACTACACATTTTATTGGCAAGGGAAAGATCTTAATAAAGCTAGAGAACACGGAGTAGGTTTTGCGGTCAAAAAATCGCTAACTAAAATAGTTGAACCAGGCGAGAATGGATCAGAACGCCTGTTAACGCTCCGCCTGCAAACTAGCACAGGTCCCATCACCCTTGTCAGTGTGTATGCTCCTACTCTGTACTCTGCCTCAGAAGCTAAAGATGAGTTCTACGAGAATCTAACAGCAATTATCAAAAGCATACCTAGGCAAGAACAGCTTGTTCTCCTTGGTGACTTTAACGCTAGAGTGGGTGCCGATAATGTTTCATGGCCTTCATGTCTGGGCAGGTTTGGTATTGGCAAGATGAATGAAAATGGACAACGGCTCTTAGAGTTGTGCGTCCACCATGACCTCTGCGTGACCAACACCTACTTTCAGACAAAACCCCAGCATAAGGTGTCATGGAGACACCCACGATCCAAGCACTGGCACCAACTTGACCTGATTCTCGTCAGAAGGCCACTCCTCAGGTCTGTGCTCTCCACGCGCTCGTACCATAGTGCAGACTGTGATACAGATCACTCCTTGGTTTGCTGCAAAATCAGAGCACAACCAAGAAAACTCTATCGTGTCAGACATGAAGGGAAACCACGCATTGATACCAGCAAGATGTCAGACCCTTTCATGATCGCTCAATTCACTGCGACCTTCGAGAAAGTGCTCAGTAGCCCTCAGCATGGGGATACTATTACAGAGAACTGGGAGCATCTACGGAACACCATTCAAAGTACTGCACTTGCCACCTTTGGTAAGAAAACAGCAAAGTCAAATGACTGGTTTGATGCTTCATCAGATGTGATGGCACCTGTCATTGAAGCTAAGCACAGTGCTATGAATGAATACAAACGTTCACCGAGTGCCAGAACCCTACAGATCCTGAGGGCTACGAGAAGCAAAGTTCAACAAACTGCTCGACGCTGTGCAAATGACTACTGGCTCCAGCTCAGTGAGAGCATCCAGATCGCAGCGCAAACAGGCAACATTAGACAAATGTATGACGGTATAAAGAAAGCACTTGGCCCCCATAAAAGTAAGACGGCACCGCTAAAAACCATCAGTGGAGAGAAGCTAACCGATAAGGGTAAGCAGATGGAGAGGTGGGTCGAGCACTACTCTGAGCTTTACGCTAGAGACAATACCGTTACGCCTGCAGCCCTTGATGGTGTCAACAGTCTGCCAACTATGGAGGAGCTGGATGCCGAACCAACATTAGAGGAACTCAGCAAGGCCATTGATAGCTTGGCCTCTGGCAAAGCACCAGGCAGTGATGGGATTCCTCCTGATTTAATCAAATGCTGTAAGAGCACGCTATTACATCCCCTGCATAGGATGCTGTGCCAGTGCTGGGAAGAGACAACTATTCCTCAAGACATGCGAGATGCCAAGATTGTAACACTGTATAAAAATAAAGGAGACAGAAGTGATTGCAATAACTACAGAGGCATCTCTCTTCTTAGTATTGTTGGTAAGGTTTTTGCCAAAGTCATCTTAATGCGACTACAAAAAGTTAGCTGAGCGCATATATCCAGAGTCACAGTGTGGATTCCGAGCTGGCAGATCAACAACAGACATGATCTTCTCTCTCCGCCAGCTTCAGGAAAAATCAAGAGAGCAGAAAAGACCATTATATATCGCCTTTATAGACCTCACAAAAGCATTCGACTTGGTTAGTAGGATGGACTCTTTAAAATCCTCCTGAAAATAGGCTGCCCTTCTAAAATGCTGGAAATGATAAAGTCATTCCATGACGGCATGAAGGGAACAGTCCAATATGCTGGAAGCACGTCACAGCCCTTTGATATACGAAGTGGCGTTAAACAAGGCTGTGTTCTGGCTCCGACCCTCTTCGGAATCTTCTTTGCCTTACTCTTGAAACATGCATTCAGAGATGCAACTGAAGGAATATGCCTTCACACTAGGTCAGATGGCCGTCTGTTTAATCTTTCAAGGCTGAAGGCAAAAACAAAAATCAGAAGGGTCACTATAAGAGACTTGTTGTTCGCTGATGATGCTGCAGTCGTCACTCAAAGCCAACAGGAGCTTCAGAGCTTGATGAATCGCTTCACTAAAGCATGCAAGGACTTTGGCCTCACAATAAGTCTAAAGAAAACGAATGTGCTGAGTCAGGATGTGGATGCTGCACCAGTTATCACTATCGATAACTATGAATTGGCAGTGGTGCACCACTTCACATACCTAGGGTCTACCATCAATGACAAACTCTCACTGGATACAGAAATCGACAGCCGCATTGGCAAAGCTGCAGCTACCTTTGCCCGCCTCACATCGCATGTTTGGGGAAACTCTTAAACTCACAATGAAGACCAAAGCTGCGGTATATAATGCCTGCGTCACCAGCACACTCCTATATGGCAGCGAGACCTGGACGACCTATGCTAAGCAAGAAAGAAGGCTCAATACCTTCCATTTGCGGTGTCTACGCCGCATCCTCGGCATCTCGTGGAAAGATAAAGTGACAAATGTCGAGGTGTTGTCACGTGCTGGCCTTCAAAGTATGTATACGCTTCTTAGACAGCGCAGACTTCGCTGGCTTGGCCATGTTCGCCGCATGGAAGATGGTCGCATCCCAAAAGATATCTTCTACGGACAATTAGCAGATGGCAAGAGAACAGTTGGGCGACCACAGCTGAGGTTCAAAGATGTGTGCAAGAGAGATATGAGGGCACTGGACATGGATCCAGCAACATGGGAGGATGAAGCTGCCGATCGCACTAAGTGGCGATGCTATTTACGGCGCCACCTCAGATTGGGCGAAGAGAGGCTCACACAAGAAGCAGAGGTGAGGAGAAAACGTCGAAAGGAGCACCAGGAAAATAAGCAGCCGAGGGCTGTCACCTCAGGGGCGCATTCCCATAGTCAGTTATGACTGAAGGGGCTATTATTACTTCCATTGTTACTTGTCATGTTTACAGATCCATCACTGTTAATATCTTCCAAGATTTTACTTTCTCGTAGCTGATTATCACAACAAAGTCAATCTGCTGGACGTATTACATGACTGTTCGTTTCATAATCTTTAACAAGATTGTCACCTTCTGACATTCCAGTGAAATCGGCCGTGTTTTGTTCAATCAACCCACCTTGCTACTTACGGCCACCTTTTCTGCCGGTTACATAATTTAGTAAACAAACAACTTTCCCCTGCACAAATATGAGTCACTGTTGTTTCAGAAACAGCTCAATCGGATAGGTAAAAGTAAAGGAGTGACAAGTAGGACAAGATATGATAAGATAACCTTGGTCGAGGAGACCGTAAACAATGAATACTTGAAGAATTAGCACGTAAAAGCAATGCTTTTACGCAGGCTTCCTTCAATGTGAGAGGCTGTAGTGGTGTACCCATGCTCCATAAGGAGCGAGAATGGAAAGGTTTTCTAACGTCACCACAGACAACTCATAGCAGGTAAATGATGTAATGTCTAATATTATCCTATATCCTGTATATAAAATCCTAGCTTTTTCTGTCAGTACGTAACGCTAAGGGATGAAACTTTGGTTGACATTAATTGTATTGTTTCCCTTATATGTACTCTCCCGAAATAGTAACACTTACCAAAGAAGAATGCCCAAATGACGGTGTGCACAAAATATATTTATAGAATGTGTGATCCCGTATACACACATTGGGATCCTCGCTGCTGCTACGTAGTTCGTGTACTGTGGTGATGCACAGTGGTTTTTTAAAATACTTTTGAATAAGTAAAATTGCCGTTAGGTATTGGTGCTTTTGAATTTAATTCCCGTCTTATGACGGGCTTTTACACTAGTTATGTACAATAATAATGGAAATTTCCAGACAAATAAGAGTTGAACAGCAGAGCATGAAAAGACACCGGCTTTGGATATGGCATACACTGAGGAACCAATTTATTAGCATTACAAGGTATTCTCGTTGTGGAATCCGCAATGAAAAACAAACCATAAATGCGACCTAAAAGCGTACGGAGAAGAAAAACAGAAGCCGACTTAAAAGGGGTAAAGTATATATGGGAAAACCTTGAATTGATGGTAAAGGATAGAAAGGGTTGTCATGACCTTGTTGAAGAACAGTATTCCAGTGGGAGTTGAAGCTTAATGAGATGAATACATACCAGTAGTTGGATGAATGCGAAATTGTGCAGGATGGAAATATCGTAACGAAATTCATTAACCAGGCATACATTACAGAATTTCAAGTCCATAGAAATAATGTATCTACCTTTTCTTTCTAACATATATATTTATATTATAGTCTCAACATTCTCATTTCACTGCGAGTCAGAAAACAGCATTCCATAAACTCAGGGATATTCTATGCAATATATTCGTGCCACTGAATACGTGACAAAGTGTTTTGAAGTGTAACATCGAGTTAATATTATTTTATGAACCGAATCCTAGACAATGAGCATAACAATGCAACAACCAATTAAGGCAACAGAAATTGTGTTTCTCATAAGAATGTAATGAATCCAGAGGGCAGCTTAGATAATAAACGAAGAATGCTCGAGAAGAGTTAACAAACAAAGAAATTTAAAAACTAATATAAAGAGAAAACGCTCAACCTTCATTGGACATGTGATGACAAGATGAGCACTCGAAAACATCGAGACCAATGGACCAATACAATACAGGGAAAGAGAATCAGAGGACGAGAGAGAGAGAGAGAGAGAGAGAGAGAGAGAGAGAGAGAGAGAGAGAGAGAGAGAGAGAGAGAGAGAGAGAGAGAGATTGAAGAAGAGAAAGAAAATAATAGATAGCAGGACAACATGACATGCTAAGAGATCAACAACGCAACTGTGTGAGGGCATAAAACATCGACAGCTGTGGAGTGCAACGATCGCCTACGCCTCGAGGCACTGCACTTTACGTGATTTGATAATAAAGGAACTATAACCTTCACTAGAGTGCATCTTCCAAAGCATGCGTTAACACATTTTCAGCTTCGTCTCCCTTTCGTAGACAACCGGGGGATATCATTATTTTCCTTCGCACCCTTTACAGAGAATATAGCCACCAATGTAGGTGGTCTCCTTGTAGGAAGCATGTACCAAGCATTCACATGCTCCTGCGTATGTTGTTGTTGTAGCGATTTGTTTTAAATGATGAGGTTACCAGCCTCAGGTAAAAGCTCTTAGTCGCCTTGTACGACATGCCTGAGGGGACATTAATCCTATTCATTTGTTTTTCATAGAGACACCCGTAAAATATACAGGGCCGTGAACATTTATTTTGGCTACATATAATTGATAATATTCCCTTCTCTCCCACAATATTTAACTGCAACAATGCAAAAAATGGAAGATATATATATATATATATATATATAATGAAAGAGTAATGGGGAAATGTGGCAGCGTAACAGTAAATGAGAATGGGGATAAACTAATAAGCTTTTGCAGCATTAACAACTAGGTCATTGGAGGAACGCTTTTTCCCACACACAGAAATCCACAAGTTAATATGGGAATCACCAAAAGGCCGGCACAGAAACCAGACAGACCACATTATGATCAATGGTAGATGGAGGCATTCACTACAAGACGTGAAAGTAAGAAGAGGTGCCAGCTCCCGTCTATTATCAGTAAGAAGAGATACAGATGCGGGAAGTGATCACTACCTAGCAGTAGCAAGACTGTTACGGTATATAATATTAACGCCGTCTGCTAAAGGTTATCAGACGTGCAATTGTAAAGGTTAAGGCATTTAATATATTGTGATAGATGTTTCAATTGTTGAACGCTCCATACACGATCGATTATGACGTGTATAGCGTTGTTTGGGTCACAGTCGGTAACTAAGAAACGCTACCCTTTGTTACTTGACCGCCAAGCTGAATAGCTGCGTTTTTTCTAACCTTCCAATTCAATGGCATGATATAGCCATTTTATGTGCATTTTTGATGGATCAGGGTCAGTCCTAGAACTCTATATGAGAGGGAAATTTATGGAGGTTAGTATTTAACTAGAATTCTCAGAAGGAGAAGAATAATCGTCAAATTCGTATGAATATATTCAGACTCGCAGTCTCACTGTCGGCAGGTAGCCATGTCTAGCTGCGCGTGCATATAGCTGTGATGTTCTGACGACAATACTGCATTGTATCCTTAAACGGACATTGACACATAACCAGCAGTCTACGTTATTGATTAATTTATGCATGACTTATATGGACTTATGCTCTATTCCTATTTGAAATGATCATCCTTGTGTACAACTGTGAATTAAATGTATGGACTCAATGAAATGACTTATCAAATCAATCGTATTCCAAGGTTCAAGTATTGTTCGGAATCTTCCACCCCCGCATTCGCTTAATCTTCCATCGAAGGCACGATGCACTATCACTGAATAAAAAAAACTAACATATCAAAGAAAAAAACAATGGCCAGAAATTTATAATTGTTTTATTCATATCACATGGAACATTGTTCAGAGCAAACCACCTTGTAACAGTGGTGCCCGGTATGTGGGGACGAAAAACAACCAAAAAACCAAAAATTTTTTCATGACTTTCGAATGAATTATTTACGATCAAGTTTCGATCACATGACCATTACGAAGCTGACGTGACGCACGTGATCATGAATAGCAACATGACGTCACTGTTGCATTGTCGCAGTGAAGAAGAAGACATCTTTTCAACGCCTCTCTAGTTCGCTTCAAATTGATCAAGATGCACAAGATGGACTACCGTTGCCTGCCCATCAGGAGCAGACAGTCAAAGGCACAGGCCTAGCTGTTGACGACCTCTAGCACTGATCTAAGCAACGGAAAAGATAAGTCTAGGTGTTTAACTGTTGTTATTGCAAACAGTGCTAACTGAGTCCATGCCCTCTGCCTACATCGGCATGTTTTTACCTATGTTTAATGTACTTTTTGTTGTCTTAATGTGTTGTTAATTCGTGGGAGGTAGGGAGGATGAACCGAAATTAGATTCTGTGGCTCTCACGATGCCTGAATTGATTTCGGTCGTTTCTTAAGGCAGTTAAACGATTGCACTTTTGGAAGCCCCATTGAGGTTTGCCATTGGACTATCTGTCCAAATCTGCTGTCGTTTGACGATTTGTGTTAGCTGTACCGTTCCGTAGATAACTGGTGTATTTTATTCGTACTCAGTTAACAATTTTATTCAGTTTTGTACCATGTTCGTTAACTATTTCGTCCAGTCTCTCTCTTACTATCATTTATTTGATGATTGTTAAATGGTCGTCCGTTATGAGTCCTGTGATGTCATCATTTTTTGCAGTCATTTTTTTTTTGTGTACTTTGAATATTAAGTTGACCTCGGGTCAGACCTTGACCCTTCATTTGGCTTGTGACACTTCCGCTTGTTTTATTTAGTTCATAAATTCATTTTTAATTGTGAAAATGTCTTGTTTGCGTCTTAACATTGTTTGTACCCTTTAGTTACATCATTGTTTTGTTTGTCCTCATAATATATATATTAAATACTACATTAATAATATGATATTATATGCAATAATACACTTGTAATTTAATTTAATTAATTTTTTCTGATATTTAAGGTTAATATGGGACATTGCATAATTATGCAGTGATAGTCCAAGAAAGTAGCACTACAATTTATAAGAGATGCCTAGGGCATAATAATATAATATATATATTGACCAAATAAAATAATCTTATAGTTTACCTTTGAGGTAATAGACCCATTGTATATTATTTAATATACTTTTCTGGTACTAAGAGAGTGACTTAGTACATTGAACAATATAATTACTAGGAATCATACCCAACATTATTGGATATTAAGATTAATTGTGTGAAGTAATTACATAATAGTTAACAGATATCATAACTATTTATGATATAGTATTATTTAGATACAATATTGTTACAAAATATTGTCTATTAGTTGAACTTAGACATTAGAGTTCAGTACTATTGTGATTATTTATATTGAATATTTCTAAGTTGAGTAAGTATAATAATTACTCTGAAGCTACTATTGACTATTTTAATCAGTAATTATCAATAATTACTTACAGATAAAAGTCAAAATGCTTACTATAGACCATTTCGTTAAAATTGGTCGGGAATATGGTTATAAATCTCAAGAACTTCGTCAGTTTGCTGAGGCAGAACTGGAAAAACATGAAAGAAAAGAAGCAGAGAAAAAAGCTGCATTAAAGAAAGAGGAAGAGGAACAAAAGGCTGCATTAAAGAAAGAGGAAGAGGAACAAAAGGCTGCATTAAAGAAAGAGGAAGCAGAACGTGAGATGAAGCAAATTGACAAGGAAAATAGATTGAGAGAGATTGCTCAACGTGAAAGAGAAGAGCAAAGAGCAATCGCCAGACAGGAAGAAGAGAATAAATTGAAACGAGAGGAAATTATTTTACAACAAGAAATGGAATTGGCGCGTATTAAATTGGAGACAGCAAGATTACAAGCACAAAGTGCTGATGCAAACCAGAATAATAACGCACAAAATGGATCATCATCCAGCCAAACTAAACATTTCTACAACTTTAAATTACCCACTCTCAACTTGAACGTGGACGACCTTTCATCGTTCCTGTCACGTTTTGAACAGACTTGCAAAACAAACCATTTGCCTGAAGAGTCATGGGTACTCAAGTTAAATGAATTCTTGGTTGGAGAACCACTGACGGCTTCTCAAAATGCTGACCCATCAATAGCAAATAACTACGGTGCTATTAAGTCCTTGCTTTTACGAAGGTTTCACCTGGACGAGGAACACTGTAGGTTGAAATTTAAGGGAATTTTACCTGAATCTCCAAAAGATTTTGCAGGATTCATTGCGAACATACGCAATACATTTAATAGATGGGTTGAACTGGCAGAAGTCAACAAATCATACGACAAATTAGTTGATTTACTACTACGGGATAAGGTATTATCTTCGGTTAGCCAGCCATTTTTTGCATATTTGCAGGAGCGTAAACCAGGTACTATGGACGAGTTAGAAAAAATTTCTTTAAACTACTGTTCGGCACATCCGAATGCAACCATTTCTAACTCCTCATTAAGAGAACCTCTACCTGTGGCGTCTAATATGGCCTACAATCATAATAACAAACAAAGACATCACAGTGTAGACAGAAGCAGGTTCCAAAGAAATCACAATGTTAACTTTCAGAAGGGACATCATAATGATTTCAACAATAAAAATGAGTTCAACAGAGGTAGATCACGAGATAGAAATTATTCACCTCAAACAAACTACCACAATGGTCAACATAACACTAATTATAATCGATCACATACTCCCAATAATAATAGTAACTGGAATGGTAATAATCATGGCTCGAGACATCGAGATAATAGTTACTATAGAGGACGACGAGATAATTCTAACAATTATACTCGGAATCGATCTCATTTTCAGGGATCATCTCATTACAACCATAATACAGGGGCGGCAGTTACAAATAATACTACCCCTATAGCTCAGGTCCCACTTGACAATAATACAACACAGTCTTCTGCTGCATGTTTTGCTATTAATTATAATGTGGCAAATAGTTGCCAACAATGCAATCTTATTTTTCAGAAGGCGAAAGAAACAGTGCTTAACTGCGGACATATTACACCAGAGGTAGGTCTTGCAGTCAACGATGGAACAGGCCTACTAATTTTTAACAGGGGATTAGTTAATGGATCCGTCGTCTCAGTGCTGAGGGATTCAGGATCCACAACGATTGGTGTACGACAGTCGCTGGTACATCCTAGCTGTGCAACGGGGGAATATGTCCGTTGCATGACTTTTGGGGGAACTATTGAGTTTTACCCCACAGCTATTATTCATGTTAACACACCTTTTTTCACAGGGAACGTAAAAGTATGTATGCTAAAAAAGCCTATAGCTGATCTGATGGTTGGTCGTATACACGGCAGTAAAGATTGTACTCCAGATGAGATTATAGAATGGGGAGAAACATAACCTATGCACTGGAAACGCCGTGACGACTAGAGCGCAGACTCAACTCATGGAGAAAGTTGATGATAATAAAATGGATGCAGACAACCAAGAGGAATTTGTAGTCAATTCACCTATTGACAGGGAAACATTTGCAACCAAACAAAAAGAGGATAAATCTTTAAAAAAAATTTTTAAGCTGGTTGATAAAGTTGACAATCTATCCTCAGGTAATAATAACAAACATTGTTTTGTTATTAAAAATGACATATTGATTAGATGTTTTAATGACAAATCACAAATGAAACAACAAGTTATGGTCCCGTATACTTTTAGACGGTACATTCTTCAACATGCACATGACTCACATTGTGCTGGACATATGGGATATACTCGAACACGATCTCGAGTACTGTCTTCATTCTTTTGGCCAGGAGTGTCAAGAGATATTTCGCAGTATGTACGTTCCTGTACTACATGCCAAGAAGTGAAAGCACGTGGAGCTTTTCACACGGCGCCTATTCAGGCTTGCGATATCTCAGTAAGACCTTTTGACAAGATGGCCATAGATATTATTGGTCCATTGCTACCATCGGCCAGAGGACATAGATTCGTCCTTACGTGCATTGATTTGTGCACACGATGGCCAGAAGCTATCCCATTAAAGACCACCACTACCACAGATGTAGCTGATGCACTACATCTCATCTTTTCTAGAATAGGGTTTCCTAGAAAACTTTTATCAGACCATGGGTCACAGTTCATATCTGACACCATGAAGGAAGTCATGAAAACTTGGAACATTGATAGGAATTTAAGTAGTATTTATCATCCTATGAGTAATGGTGCGGTTGAAAGACTTAACCGTACACTTAAACAACTACTACATAAGGTTACTGCTAAGCACCCTCATGACTGGGACAGAGCACTCCCAGCTGTTCTATTTGCTTATCGGGAGGTACCGCATGAACAAACTGGCTTCTCTCCCTTTGAATTAGTTTTTGGTGCTCCCCCAAGAGGTCCTATGGGACTAATAAAAGACTTATTAATTGACGAGGAGATGACTCAGGACACTCAGTCATCTTACGAATATGTGATTAATCTTTGGAAGAACATTATTGAGTCTTGCCAGTTGGCAACAGCTTCTTCTGAGGCTGCAAAAGCTAAGGCTCGATCTCTACAAAATAGGTCTCGACGATTACGCCAATTATTCCCAGGCGACGAGGCTTATGTGTTACTTCCTCACAATAACAATAAATTATTGATATCTTGGAATGGTCCTTACAAAGTCATTGATAAAATTTCCGACGTTGATTACGTCTTAGATATCAAGGGACACAAAAAGATATTTCATATTAACATGCTCAAGCAATTTCATACACGTCCTGAACACTTACAGTCAATTTTTCATGAACTAGATGACAACACAGTATCTACTTGTTATTATTCTAACTTATCTGTCATCCAGGAAGAAGAATCTTCTTTTCCTGAGGTACAGTTACCGTTACCGGTACCAGTAGTTCAACCTACTGAATCTTGGCGGGATGTAACCATCTCTTCAACGGTTACACCGCAACAGCGTCTACAGATTGCTAATCTATTACAATCTTATCCAGATGTATTGACCGACGTCCCGGGTCGCACATCGGCTATCAGTCATGACATTACTCTCAATGATGATACACCTATTCGTGTACATCCCTATTCTGTTCCTTTACATTTCCTTGCTAAAACTACTAAGGAACTTGAACAGATGTTGTCTCTGGGAATCATTGAGACTAGTAATTCGCCATTCTCTTCTCCATTAGTGATTGTCCGGAAGAAGGACAATAACATCAGACTATGTGTTGATTATAGAAAATTAAATGCTAAGACTATAGTTGACAGCGAACCACATCCACTTATCGACGACTTACTGCCACGTCTATCCAACGCAACTATATTTAGTAAGATAGACTTAACTAAAGGTTATTGGCAGATACCACTGACCGAAAAGGCTAAGTACTACACCGCATTTTCCACTCCACAAGGTCTATACCAGTGGAATGTGATGCCTTTTGGGCTTGTTAATGCGCCAGCTACCTTCATTCGCCTGATGCGACAAATTTTATCAGGTAGACCAGACGTTATTACATATATTGACGACATATGCTTGTTTAGTTCGTCGTTTGAGGAACATGTTTCGGGACTTAGATATGTTTTCGACACTCTAAGGAATTATCATCTAACTGCTAAACCTACAAAGGTGCAAATCGCGTGTAATGAGATAACCTTTTTGGGACATATCATTGGATCGGGATATATCCGAACGTTACCTAATACAGTCTCCAAAATTCTAAACATAGCAGTTCCTCAGACGAAGAAACAGGTCAGGAGTTTGTTAGGACTTGTTCAATATTACAGTAGATTCATACCAAACTTGTCATCCATCACGGCTGTATTGTCTTCATTGTTAAAAAAAGACATGCCGGTGAAGGTGACATGGACTGGTACATGCAATGAAACTTTCAACAAAATTATAAATTTGTTCTCGCATGAACCAATTTTAAGACTTCCCGATGCTTCCAAAAGATTTTTCTTACGAACACATGCTAGTAACTACGGCATTGGTGCATGCCTGCTCCAGAACCATGATGGCATTCTACATCCTACCTTATATATATCAAGAAAGCTAAAGCCGGCAGAAACAAAGTATTCCACAGTCGACAAGGAACTTTTATCTGTGATATGGGCAATAACTAAACTCGAAAAGTTCCTGCTTGGTGCTCTCTTCACCATACAGACGGACCAACGTGCTGTAGCATCCTTGCGTCGATCTAATCATAAAAGCCAGAAACTCGCCAGATATGCAATCATCCTACAGCCATTTGAATTCTCCATTGAACATATTCCTGGCACTGAAAACATTGTGGCGGATGCGTTATCACGTAATCCTATTGACGACGAATAATCAACATTAACATTCCTAAAACATATCAACTATAAAGGAACTAACCTTGCCTTCAATTTGAACTTTATAAACACTATATGCATCACAGAATTGAACTAAAAGACAATCAAGGTATACATATTGACATTCAAACTTCGTCTAACGTCCATACACGATATATGAATATTCGTTGAACAATCATGGAACAATATCTGACGACAAGTCGAACTTATTATCCTATGTGCACTTAATTCTTGGATGCTGGGATAAATGACATTTCTTTCCAACGTAAACGTTTGAACATTTTTGCCTAAAAGAATTCATCAGGATCAAGACTACGGATGGATCATCATATCCTATACTAATTAATTAGTTAACTTGACTTCTTAATTGAATTATTATCAATAAAATGAAATGTGAGAAAAAAATGAAATGAAGAAGGAAAAAAAAAAGAGAACGAAATATAAAAAGAAGAAATTATGAAAAGAGAAAATAAATCTCACACAAGTATTAGATTAATATTTTTTTTTAATGTACCTATACATTATTTAGTTAGGTAAATTAGATAGTTATTATTCACTAACACTTAACACACACAATTAAGTTAAACTTATATTCGAATTTCTTTCTATTTCTTCTCACTTATTTTGTCTTTTCTTCTCTCATAACATCGCGTTACATTAGAATCTTAATAATTTATCTCTTAATTTAATTAATTAATTTAATTTTAATTAGTCAAATTAATTCCTATATGACATACTAATACGACAGACCTTAATTTAATTTAATTCTATCATTCACTATTAACATTGGACATTTTATTTAGTTGATATAATAATATGTATAATATTGATATATAATATGATTAATGTTAGATGACTATGACAAATAGTTAGTTGACATGACCGCGACACGGTTCTACTCAGAACATCGTCGGCCATATGTCACGATTGTGTTAAATTTTTTTTGAAAAATTGTTAAGTCGGATAGATCTTGAAAAAAAATCTACCGATTTTTTTTTCCCCGGTGTACAGGGAATTGTTACGGTATATAATATTAACGCCGTCTGCTAAAGGTTATCAGACGTGCAATTGTAAAGGTTAAGGCATTTAATATATTGCGATAGATGTTTCAATTGTTGAACGCTCCATACACGATCGATTATGACGTGTATAGCGTTGTTTGGGTCACAGTCGGTAACTAAGAAACGCTACCCTTTGTTACTTGACCGCCAAGCTGAATAGCTGCGTTTTTTCTAACCTTCCAATTCAATGGCATGATATAGCCATTTTATGTGCATTTTTGATGGATCAGGGTCAGTCCTAGAACTCTATATGAGAGGGAAATTTATGGAGGTTAGTATTTAACTAGAATTCTCAGAAGGAGAAGAATAATCGTCAAATTCGTATGAATATATTAAGACTCGCAGTCTCACTGTCGGCAGGTAGCCATGTCTAGCTGCGCGTGCATATAGCTGTGATGTTCTGACGACAATACTGCATTGTATCCTTAAACGGACATTGACACATAACCAGCAGTCTACGTTATTGATTAATTTATGCATGACTTATATGGACTTATGCTCTATTCCTATTTGAAATGATCATCCTTGTGTACAACTGTGAATTAAATGTATGGACTCAATGAAATGACTTATCAAATCAATCGTATTCCAAGGTTCAAGTATTGTTCGGAATCTTCCACCCCCGCATTCGCTTAATCTTCCATCGAAGGCACGATGCACTATCACTGAATGAAAAAACTAACATATCAAAGAAAAAAACAATGGCCAGAAATTTATAATTGTTTTATTCATATCACATGGAACATTGTTCAGAGCAAACCACCTTGTAACAAAGACCCAAGGTGAAACTCAGACCTGCTAGACCAATTGCAACTAAAACAGTAACGGTATAACTTCATCACACTCAAGAACACCCTCACCAGAAAAGCTGTTGTGGTTGATCTAGAGGCGATATTAAATTGCCAATAGCCAGGAAAAGACAGCGACTGATGATGTTGACCAAAAATTCAACACCATTTCAACTATATATAAGGAAAGCAGCGAATCATTATTGGGATATATATATATATATATATATATATATATATATATATATATATATATATATATATATATATATATATATATATATATATATATATATATATATATATATATATATATATATATATATATATATATATATATATATATATATATATAGAAGAGGCATCGAAACGTATTCAAAAACACATTTTTATTTACTTAAAATGTTAAAAGACAGTCGAAACTGGAATGTTACTTTCAGATTACGACATATTTTTATGTTTACACTGATTTCATTTCTTAAATATAAGTTTCTCGAATACTCTATGTCTACATTATTCCTTTTCCCTGTTTTAAAAGCTTCATTTGGGCGCCCATCTGTTATTCAACATAAACTTTTTATATTTTTTTATTTACCTACAATAATTTTTAAAACATAAACGCATTAGGTTTTGTGTAGATGCTACAGTTGACATCACGTGCGGAAATTACAGTGTGATCCAACTCAATAGCATGAAACTGAGTCTCGTAGTAGTACAATCAATACAGGCCTTGAAGTTGGAATTGCGATAGGATGTACCATCTCTCCGATACTATTCGTAATGGCTATGCAGGTAATCCTCAATGCGGCTGAAGGAATGGCTATAGGTCCAAAGCTCGGTGGAATGTGTCACATGCCACCGCTCAATGCATTAATGGATGACACAACAATTCTGACTTCAGTTGAACATCAGGCCTGGAGGATGTTAGCATGCCTGGATGAACTAGTCAGCTGGTGCAGAATGAGCTTCAAACCCAAGAAGTCGAGAAGCCTATCAGTCAGGAAAGGGAAGATAGCAGAGGTCATATTCATGGTTTCCAACCAAAGAATCCCTATTGTCACTGAGGAACCTGTTAAAAGTCTTGTCAGGGTGTACGATGCCTCATTAAAAGACTCGAAGGCAGTGCAACAGACAATAGACATGGCAGGCAGAGGGCTACAGATCATAAACCAAAGCAGACTCCTGGGAAAATTCAAACTGTGGTGCCTCCAATGCATCAAGCAGGGAGCGCAGAGACATGGTACTTCAGGAGATACGAGGAGCTGAGAATGAGAAGAGGTTGCAAAAAGCAGTGCAGCAGGCCCAACAAGGCCAATGGACTACATGGGAAGGAGCCCTGCAAAGGTCCTTGACATGGAATGATATATGGCATATGGCACCTCCTAGGCTCAGTTTCGTTGTTAGATCAATGTATGACCTCCTGCCATCGGCCACAAACCTTGTGAGATGGTAAAAGTCGGATGATGAGCAGTGGCCCCTGGGCCATGAGAAGCAGACACTTGAACACGTGCTCTCAGCTTGCAGAGTGTCATTAGGGCAAGGGCGATACACATGGCGCCACAACAAAGTGCTAAATGAGCTGGCTGCGACAATAGATCTGGCAAGGATGAAGGCGAATTGCAATGTCAGGCCGAACACCGCAAACACATACTTTCTGAGAGCAGGAAAGTCAGCACACCCACAATGTGGTAAATCAGGTAGCAGTGTACCATCTTTCCTTGACTGTGCAAATGACTGGGAGATGGCGGTAGACCTACCTGGACGAGGGGCATATTCAGAGAGTATTAGGAAATCTCGAAGACAGCCGGATATAGTGCTGCATTCTTCATCATCGCACCAGGTTATATTGATTGAACTAACCGTGCCATTTGAATCCAG
Source organism: Oreohelix idahoensis (assembly GCA_024509875.1). Classification (NCBI taxonomy): domain Eukaryota; kingdom Metazoa; phylum Mollusca; class Gastropoda; order Stylommatophora; family Oreohelicidae; genus Oreohelix; species Oreohelix idahoensis. Next base: position 646,469 of record JAMPIV010014629.1, read on the forward strand.
ATTGGAAGAGCAACATTTGTTCAAAGCAGCCAAGTATAGTGATCTGTCCGCGGATCTGAGACACGATAGGTTCACTGCAAGGGTCATGGCTGTTGAGGTGGGTGCAAGAGGGCTCGTGTCTGCATCAGTGTATCATTTATTGAAGCTGTTGGGGCTGAGGGGACAGTCGAAAACAAGGGCACTGAAGAGGCTTAGTGAAACTGCGGAAAAGGCATCATTCTGGATGTGGAACAACCGCAATGGGCTATGGAACTCGGGACAGTAAACTATATCCCCACCTGCGTTACAGGAAACATCCGGAAAGTGGAAATTTTTCTAAGTCCGCAATACATTGAGTTTTTCGTTATATTGATGAAGGTACGGTGGCTTACAGGCAACACACGGCGTATATTATAGGAGGTTTCGGGCGCAAGTAGATTTCAGTTGCTAGCGTGCAGTGGCTTCAAGCCTCGTTGGCTTTGCGCAGGTGGGTCAGTGTCTGTCCCTAGTCGTGGTATGCTGTGGCACAATAATTTGTTTTCAACATAAGGGTTACTTTCACAATTGCCTCCGGCTCGCAGAATTGTGGATTTTAAAGCTGCAACCAAGGGGAAGTGGGTTCATTTTCTACATAAGACAACAGGAGGCGGAAAAACTTGGGAGTCATGACCCAGGGGGGCCCGCCCCCGCCCCCCCCCCCCCCCCTTAGAGCGTAAAGGAGTATTACAGGGCCGAAACACTTGTTCGACGGGGGGACGCTTCTGATGATCAGATTGCCTCCTGTTGTATCGCTCTGTATAGAGTTTCCTATCATAGTTGCATGGTCAAACCAGTGTCAATCGGGAAACGACCGATGGACTTCTGGAAAGACAGATGACAATGGAAAAGACTAGAAACCGGCTGACTGGGTTAGCACCCCGTAAGCTGTATTCAATTGCTACAGGACCCAAAAATGATAGATGCCCCCTGGATTCGCCGAAAAAGGGGGGGGGGGAGAGAATGATGAATCCACAGGCGCCTCATTTGAATCGACCAGACCCGTTACACGGACTTCGAGCTCTGAACAACGGCTGGAATTTCCATGTGCCTGTGGTAGGAAATTCTCTACTCAGAGAGGAATGAAAATCCACAGAACAAAAAAAGGGGTGTGGGAGTTCATCAGAGGGAGATCAACAGCGCTCTGTCTCGACGGGTAAGACGTTAGAAGAACGCAGCCAGGAGTCAACCCACAGTGCTGAGTATCTTCAAGTTGATCTGCCTGATGATGATCTCACACACTTCTTGGACGGGAAGAGAGATGTAATCAAGTCTTCACCTGCCGGTGCAAAATGGCTTTGGGAACAGCTGGACGAAGCCTTGGCAAAAGAGTTGGATAACAACCTGAAGCAGATAACTTTGGAGAAAAAGCACTTGTTCGACGGGGGGAACTCTTCTGATGATCAGATTGCCTCCTGTTGTATCGCTCTGTATAGAGTTTCCTATCATAATACAGTATATATGGGGCGCGGAGGGCGCCATCGCTAGACCTCTCACCACCTTGAAAAATGTGGCCGATTCTGTGTGTGTGTCTTTATATATTTATATATGTGTGTGCGTGCGTGTGTGTGTGTCTTTGTGTGTGTTTGTGTGTGTGTGTGTGTGTATTTTTTTAATGAAGAGGAATAAACAAACAGTAGATGAAAAAAGTACTGAAGACTAAAACGTGCAAACATATATATATATGTATAGTCTCAACCCCTTCTTCCTCATAGTCACTGACTATCACGCTACATAATCTCCCTGTGCTGTTGACGTCAGCAACGCATTCAGGAATTGCCTTCTACTCGCGTATTCCTTTGGGGCATTTAAAAGGACTTTGATGCCTGACGCCTGAAGATGCTTTCAAATCCGGAATTTTCAACGTCTACAAAACAGTGTTAGCAGGACAATCTAACCTGGTGTTGGTTATTTTTAGATAGATCTATCACGTGTTTAAGACAAACGTGCTCAAAGACGACAGCGACGAGGAAATAGGTTGGAAGGAAACTAGAAGAGTGGGGTGGAGAGAGGTGTCTCGAAAAATACCTTTAAGAGAAACAGAATGTTAAAGATTCATTACAAACGAGTCTTGGCTTACTTACTTAGCCGTTCCCCTTCTACCGTGAGGTGTAGAGGTTTGGAAGAGAGAGCGCCAGACTATCCTATCGGCTGTCTTCCTCCTGGCCTGGTTCCATTCTAGTCCTCGATCCTTCAAAGATTGTCTAATGTTGTCCTCCCAGCGGACTCTGGGTCGTCCTCGGGGTCTGGATCCTTGGCTCTTTGTTTCCCATGCTTGTCGTGGTATCCGATCTTCTCCCATTCTGCAGACATGGCCAAACCATCTTAATTGGGACTGTTCTACTTGGGTCTGCAGGGGGTAGGATTTAAGGCCTTGACGTATCGTCTGGTTGCGTACCATGTCTCTTCTTGTTATTTCAACCACCTTCCTCAGATACCTCATTTCTGAGGTTTGGATCTGGCTTTTATGGGTTGTAGTCATTGCCCATGACTCGCATCCGTATGTCAAGACTGGGACATAGGTGGAGCGGTATACATCCATCTTCGTTTTCTTCCGAACCTCTCTCTTGCTGAGGAATCCTCGATTTATGGCCTGAAAAAGTCTCTCAGCTGCTGCTTTTCGAGTGGCCAACTCTTCTTTGATGCCTCCCTTTCGGTCTATAATAGCTCCGAGGTATTTAAAGTGGTCGACCTACTCCAGGACCTGTTCTCCCAGCTAAATCTGATGTCTTCTTTCTTCTCGTGATATCACCATGGATTTTGTTTTAGAGCTGCTTATGACCATCCCTCTCTTCTCCAGCTCTTCCTTCCAGACTTGCAGGTTGGATTGGAGATGTGCCTCTGATTTAGCAATCAGGGCAACATCATCAGCAAATGCCAGCTCCGAAATATAGACCTGTCTCATCTTCCAGTACCCCACTGAATACTTTCTTGTTCTCTCCTTACATGCCTTGATGACATCGTCCATAAGGAGTATGAAGAGGTAAGGTGATAGGATATCACCTTGTCTTACACCAGTGGTGGTCCTGAACTCTTCCGACTTATGGTTTGCTGTCCTCATATAATTTATGCAAGACTTGTAGAAGCTCTGTATAGCATGAATCAGAGGTGCTGGAATATTCTTCCTTACCAAACAGTCCCAAAGTTTGCTCCAGGGGACCCTGTCAAACGCCTTTTCCAGATCTATGAAACAAAGATGCATCTCACTCTTATACTCAAGGGCCTTTTCACTCAGCTGTCTGAGTGTGAACAAACGAGTCTTGGCAATTATTCTAATTTATATCCATACACATGGATAACCCGACGATCTCAACACCCAACACTCATTTTTCTGAGGCGAATTTCTATATCTATGTATTTTTGTTATTCTTCAATTGCTCATACCATTTTTGTTATTCGCTGCTCATTTTTCCCATTAGTTACTCCTTCCGGTTTATTTTGTTTCTAGTTTTAAATTGCATTCGCGCGTGATAATACTTACCCGGATCTGTTCGAGTGACTGTCTTGTTAAAACAGAAAGACTAATTGAAACTGGGGATATATGCGAGACGAACATTTGATAGTATTGCCAAATATTTTCATTCTTGATGTGCCATGTCGACTGGCGTAAGTTGTCCTGTCCTATCGTATGGCTCTGAAACATGGAAAACTAAGACAACAACAAAGAAGTTCCGACTTTTATAAATGGGTGGTTAACTCTTTGACTCCGGCATTATTTTCCACCCTGTGCCGTAATTTTAATTCGTGATAGACTAAAAACAACGCTCAGAGCGTTGTTTTGGCACGGGTGTCAAATCTGACCAACGCTCTGAGTGTTGTTCCGGAGTCAAAGAGTTAAGTAGACTAGAAGGATTAAAAAGGTATGACAAGATCAATAGTGTGTGGAACTGATAACACGATAACATACAAGCGCTAGTGGGGCAAGAAGTGATGAGACGACCCTGGCATGGACTCGGACACAAACAGAGAAAACCTGTTGATAGCACTACAAGACAGTTCTTGCCCTGGAACCCCAGGGTAAGACAAACGGAGGGAGATCGAAAAGCACACGAAGAAGGAAATTGTAAACAGACATGAAAAAGAACAAAGAAGATATGGTAAGACCGTGTGAGCATGACACAGGACTGTAAGGCTTGGCATGCAGTTGTGTAAGGCCTATGCTTCGTATGGACCTGAAGATTAATAGTAATGGGGACAACTTATCAATTCCGTTGTTGATTTTTTTCAGGTCATGAATTTAAACAACCCAGTATGTTCGATCTTTATTGTTCTCAGTTTATTTTCCTATCAGTTTTTCTCCTTGTCACATTCTATATTTAATCAGTGTCGTGGAGTCGGCCAACAAATTTTCTGACTCCGACTCATGAAATTTTAAAAGTCCGACTCCGAGTCCCGACTACAGCTACAGTTTTTACTATTCATATGGCATCAAATACGGAGTCGAAGTCCGATTCCGATTTTTACCTACTACGACTCCATTAAAAAACTACCAACTCCACAACTCCGATTCCCAGCTTTGACTCCACAGCCCTGATTTAAACTTACCTCTTCTCGTAAATTGCCCCCTTCACATCTCCCCAAAACATAAACACATATTGCATCTTTTCGCTATTTTCAGTAACCAAATATGTCAACAAATTATATCAGCTAAATATTACACTAACAAATGCAAGGTCACGTTCCATGTACTAACGACGGCAAAAATACCGCCTACGTTCAGGCCGCGTTGTTTTCCTTCAGGGTACAAGATGGACAAAAATAACTCAATTGGATAATAAACATCTGTGAAAGGCGTTTATGAAGGGAGTAAAAATACAGGGAAAATATAATAAAAACAATGCAGAATTTATTAGCAGGTTTCTTAGTAGTCAATATCATCATATGTTGCTCCTTGAGGAGCATGGAGCCGCCATTGCTGTTGGTCCCCTTGCAGCAGAGTCGCAACCGGTCGATCGCGAGCTTACCGTAGATCACATGGGTACGATTTGGTAGATCTTTAGGTGATGGAGGGCAAAAAAAAGAAAGTCTTTTTAAGCTAGGGAAAGTTTGGACTAGCACATTCCCGCCTTTTTTTAAAAGCGTGGTAACCCCAGCATGAAAGGTGCGGGGCAACAATAATTTTTGTCAAGAAAGGCAATGCTGAGAGACATTTTAAACCTTCTCATTTTACAAGCGTAACTGATGTTTCACCGCAGTTTGCAGACAGGATTTTATCAATTTAAATCTTTGGAGATCTCAGAGATTCTAAAGCAGATCTTCACAGCCCCCAAGTTGTCTACCGCTGCCTTAAATGAATCACTTTGAAAACAAATATTGAGGCAGTATGAAGAATGACAGAGACTAATAGGAAAAAACAAATGAAGACATGTAATGTGGAGTTGGTCGTGAAGGGCTTACAGAACCCTTTGAAGTAAGATACGAAGTGCGGCAGGTATGCATCTAGTCAACATTTCACTTCTTATTGGCTATCGTTATCATTATCGGCATCATCATCATCATCAACTTTTTCGTTTTCACTCCTTATGTAGCACTGAGCAAATTATTACACGAATCTTTCACCCAATCATTCACTGTACTCTTGCAGTAATGGTTACAGTAGCGTTTATTTTACATAACAAGATTGTCTGTCTCATGAGCAACTTCATATCACGTCGACTCTTATGACTCGCCAGAGGAATCACTGGTCCGATTAGTTGAAGTTGGACTCCATTAAATTCGAAACGTAGCTACAAGGACGACTGCACTAATTGGATGTTAATCGCCAAGTTGAGGGCCACGTGCCTTTTTTTTTTTAAATGAATTCTTCGCTAGTTTGATTTATGCTCTTAACTTGTTTTAATTGATTTTCTACTTGAAAGTTGTTGAATCCAGGTTGGTTACAAATCGCCTGTCAACCCATTAACGTCAGATTACGCTGGAGGTTACAAGAATGTCGTTACATGAATTATACTTGCTACTGCATATCTTCGCTGGTTGAACTAGCTCTTAATACCATAGCTTAATAGACGATATAGTCTATTATATGTGACCATGTGCCCATATATAATCTAACGACCCAGTGCCTTGGTTGACTGGACATGCCTCGTCAAAATGAAAACAAGTTTCAGAGGGGGTGGGAGGTCTTTGCATGTGCTCCTGACGCAAAAATAAAAAGAGAATGCAAAAAAAAACATCAGAAGTCTTTATTAATATAATATTAAAAGATATTTTCAGCATAATAATTGGTAGTTTTCGTTAATAATTGACATGGTCTAGACTAGGGGTTGGAACCGGATACATCCTTTTGCAATTGGTTTGTGAACTTCGAAGAGACCTGCCACAGTTTAGATAGAGAATCACTTGTTTAAAATGATGAGACTATCGTGAAACGAAGTGTAACCCACTACTTTGTTAATCACTATGTCGAGATACAGATTTGCTTCAACCAATCAACTTGCACCGTTCACCAGTCTCTGAGACAGAATAAATTATACTGTTCACGCAGTTCACGCAAGATGGCGGCTAAAAACTGAATAAAATTAGGCTGTATGAGACCAGGTACAAAACCGGAGGAAACCAATCATTTTGCTCCGCCAGGAACCAACCGAAAGCTTTCCTCAAGTATTTACCTGACTATATAATCGGGCGGATTTTATGCTAACCACGCAATCCCGAACTTGACGCCAGAGATACCGACTGACTGAAGGGGAAGAAGCTGTCACTTTGATTTATAACTTACCTGAGGGCATCGACCTGCAACCTACTTCACTAAGTCGCGTCAAAACCTGGCCAGTTTTAACCGATGGTATTAGTTTTGTGTGTCATAAAAATCTTAGGAAGGGTAAATATATTTACGATAGACTCAACCGTTGGTCATTGTCTCATTTGTTGTGTGTCACTTATATTTCTTGATATATTATTTCATATACTCCTATATATATATATATATATATATATATATATATATATATATATATATATATATATATATATATATATATTTGTAAATCATATGTAAACTTACAAATTCATTACATTTCATTTTTTTCAACATTCACCCTTCAGCACAAGAGTAGATAGTGTATATACTAAATAAAAACTTAGGAAATTGTATTTGAAGACTTGTCAATTTTATCATTGTTAAGCAAAATCTGTTTCCTTGTTTTTTGATATCACAGTTAGTTAGTTACACAGCGGAGGTGGCACTTTATGTCGGTCTCCTCTCTACTATTGTTTCGAGATCAGAACATTCACAGCCGTAACTAATTTGTGATACCAGTAGTTCTCTCAGACACTGGGACTTCACCATTTTCTGCAGAAATTCTATTTCTGTAATTTTCAGTACTATACTGAGCCTACAGCCAAATAAAACCTCTCGCCACACTGGGGGCTCGTTCCTGGGATATTTCTGTATATCTTGAGCCATACTTAGTCTATTCATCTATCTACACTCTATCTTGTGCCACCCATAGGTAACATAAGAAAATAAATTTTATTTTGAGAAAATCATTATAGGATTTTTACAAAATTATTTTCTTAGGAGGAGTACCATTTAGTACTCAGTAAATAGTTGATGCTCACAAAGTTGCACGGAAATTATTTGTTCATTTAAATTAATTAAGTTTAATTACAATAATTGGGTTATAGTAAATTTACATACCCTATCTAAGTAACGCCATGGCTGATCTGGTGAAGTTCAGGACTGCGATCATGCAGATGGGAAAGGAATTAAATTTGACAGGTGATGCTCTCACTCAGTATGTCACAACAGAAGTGGACAAACACATGGATAGGGAAGAAAGAAAGTTGCAATTAGAGGCAGAAGCCAAAAGACTGGAAGCTGAAAGAGAAGCCAAAAGACTGGAAGCTGAAAGAGAAGCCAAAAGACTGGAAGCTGAGAGAGAAGACAAAAGACTGGAAGCTCAGAGAGAAGACAAAAGACTGGAAATTGAAGCCAAGAAATGGGAGGCTTAAAATGAGGCAAAGAAAATTGAAGCTGAGGAAAGGAAATTACAAGCAGAGAGAGACCATCAGTTAAGATTAAAAGAGCTTGAAATTCAGGCAAATACTGGCAATAATGGTGGTAGCTCACCTCACTCTGAGAGTAGCTCCAGCCAGAGCACCTCAAGTGGGGCCATGAATTTTCTTCTGGACCCATTTGTTGAGAAAGAAGACGCCATTGAGTCGTACCTGGATAGATACGAAAGACTAGCCACTACCTATGGCTTAGTGAAAGAAAAATGGAGTCTTAAACTATCTCAGGGATTGAGAGGTGTAGCCTACGATGTGTATTTGAAGCTCTCAAGAGATGACCATGAAGATTATGAAATCCTGAAGCAGGCACTGCTTGTGAGATATGAAAAGAACTCAGAATCATATAGAAAGAAATTCCGAACAGCTAAACTTCTTCCAGGAGAAAACTATCACCAATTCTCTGCTAGACTGGAAACCTATTTGGAAAAATGGAGTAGTTTAGGAAAGTGTCAGGATCTGAAAGAAATGATAATGATGGAGCAAGTGAAAGAGCCCATGCCTCAAGAAATGAGGAGGTTTATCATGGAACAAGGAGCAGAGAGATTGGAAGATATTGTAACTGTTGCTGAGAGATATCAAGCAGCTCAGGCAGAATTATTAGGAAATAAGAAGAAGCAGGGTGAAAACTTCAAATCATCACAAAACTATACCAAATATGAACAAAAGGACCATACCACAAGGAACAAACAAAGGTTTGACCAAAAGGACAAAAACCCTCTAAGATCGGATAAGACACCTTACCGGAAGGAAGGAAAGTGGTGTAAAACTTGTCTAATGAGTAACCACAATACTGCGGACTGCAGAAGGAAGAATCCTCCTCATCATGCTGCATGTCTTACAACAGGGAATCAGGGAAGGAAGGAAATGGCAGTAAGTCAGAAAGACTTCCATCATCCCCCTGTCTGTGAGGAAGTGACCGTGAATGGCACTCAAGTACTGTGTTTATATGACACAGGATTGGACTTTGATTCAGTTGTGTGCTCTTCTCTAGTGAGTCCTGACCAGATAACCACAGAAACAGTGGAAATCAGAGGACCGATCAAGGGAGCAAGAACCATGACACTACCCATAGCTCGAATCAACATAAGATCTCGCTATGTGGAAGGAGAAATCAAAGCAGCAGTGATGGACGACCCTATTTACCCTTTGATTTTGGGGTGTAGGTATGTTTTCCTTGGAGAACCTATAAAACCTGTAGTTATGGCAACAGTCCAGGCCAGGGAAAGCTCCAGGAAAATGGAGGAGAATCCTATCAATACTCATCCAGAAGAGATGAAAAAGGCTCAAGCAGCAGACAGCACGTTGAAGCCTTGTTTTGGCAAATTGCCTAAAGCACATAACCCTCCAGAGAAAGGAGACTTGTATATGAAGAATGGCCTACTATACAGAAAAGCTGGAACAGGACCTAAAGGGCATGGACAGCTTGTAGTGCCAAAATCTTACAGGGAGAAGGTTATGACGCTAGGACATGCTATACCCTTCAGTGGACATATGGGAATAGGGGCCACTGGACAAAGGATAGCCTGTCACTACTTCTGGCCAGGAATTACAGAGGACATAAAAAGATATGTAAGATCTTGTCCAGAATGCCAAAGAGTAGCTCCTAAGCATAGGACTGCACCAGCAACACTGGGAGAAATGCCTATTATGGGAACCCCTTTTGAATGTGTTGCAGTAGATATTGTTGGACCCCTCACTAGGACCAAGAAGAGAAATGCTTACATCTTAACCTTGGTTGATACTTGCTCTATGTGGGGAGAAGCAGTGGCCATGTCAGCTATAGATTCAAAGCACGCGGCAGAGGCCCTGTTGACAATATTTACCCGATTAGGTTTCCCGCATCAGATATTGACTGACAATGGGTCTCAGTTTAAGGGAAAGCTAACACAAGAAGTATTCAGGATATTTCAAGCCAGGCACTATCATTGTAGTCCCTACCATGCCCAAGGGAACGGTCAAGTAGAGCGGTTCAATGGTACGCTAATTTCAATCCTTAGTAAGCTGGCGAGTGAAAAACCCGATACTTGGGATACATACTTACCCGCTGCACTATTTGCATATAGGGAAGTACCCCACAACTCAATTGGATTGGCTCCAGCTACATTGTTGTTTGGAAGACCAATAAAAAATCCACTAGAAGCATTGCTGCGGACATGGACTGATGAAAAGGCAGAGGAAACAGTGACTTCCGCATACCAGTACGTCAACGATTTGACATCTCGATTGAAAGCAGGTTGGAAACTGGCCAATGATAACTTAAGACAGGCCAGGAGGAAGCATGCTGCCTACTACAACAAAAAAGCAAAGGATAGGGAACTGAAGGTGGGTGAAAAGGTGTTATTACTGTTGCCAAGCAGCAATAATAAATTGCAGATTGGATGGCAGGGACCCTATGTCATACTGGAGAAACTTTCCAGGACCAATTATAAGATTGACAAGAAAGGGAAGGAGAAGGTATATCATGTCAATCTTCTTAAAAAATACTATGACAAGGAATCATCAGAAGTTGCACATATTATGACCCTAGCCATTGCAACAGAAATGCACGGTGAACCCCTTCACTCTATGGAGTATCCACTCACAACTACAGAGGATTATGTTCAAGTAAATATTAGTGAACATTTAACTCCAGAGCAGAAGAAGAGGGTTCAGAAAGTGTTGGAAACCCATGCTGATGTGCTCACAGATAAGCCAGGTCGGACGAATCTGTTAGAGTACGACATGAAGGTTACCGACCCTACCCCAGTATGCATGAGAACATACCCTATACCCTATGCGAAAGCCCAAGCACTAAGGGAGGAAGTTGATTATCTGTTGAAGGAGAAAATTATCTCGAAGTCAGACTCTCCCTATAGCTCAAGTGTGGTGCTATTGAGAAAACCGAGTGGTGAACACAGGTTATGTATTGACTACCGGAAGCTTAATGCGATCACAGAATCTCAGGTGGACCCATTACCTGACACCAACCAGCTGTTCTCTACACTGAGTAAGGCTAGGTATTTATCGAAGGTAGATCTAAGCAAGGGATACTACCAAATACCAGTGAAACCAGAAGTTAGGAAAATGCTGGCATTCAGTACATCAGACGGACACTACGAGTTTAATGTACTACCCTTTGGGCTGAAAAATGCTCCAAGTATCTTTTCAAGAATGATGAGGAAATTATTGGAACCTCTACAAAATCCCCATATCACTAACTTTATGGATGACATTCTTGTTGCTACAAACACATTTGAAGAGCATATAGTAGCGCTCTCCATGTTGTTTGACAGACTGAGAGAAACTGGATTGACTGCACGTCCAACCAAGTGCTATATTGGTTGTAAGGAGTTGGAATTCTTAGGTCACACTATTTCTACAGGTCATATGTCTCCTGACCCAAAGAATATAGAGAAGCTAAAGAAGGCACCCAGACCTCAAACGAAGAAAGATGTGAGATCATTCGTGTCATTATGTGGGTTCTATCAGAAGTACATACCCCATTTTAACTCTCTGTGTGCACCATTAACCAACTTAACGAAGAAAGGACAGCTTGACAAAATCCAATGGAATGCTGATTGTGAAAAAGCTTACACAGAGCTAAAAGCAAAACTCACCAGCAAACCCATCCTTACACTACCCGATATCACACAGGAATTTGTATTAAGAACGGACGCTAGCAGTATAGGTATTGGTGCAACTCTCTTGCAGAAATCAAAAGCCCAGCCGGAGGAACTTTTACCAGTCGCCTACGCCAGTAGGAAGCTGAATGCAGCTGAGTTGAATTACTCGACCATAGAGAAAGAATGTTTAGCTCTAACTTGGTCCATCAACAAATTTTCACCTTATCTGTATGGGACACACTTCATTGTCCAAAGCGATCACCAACCTTTAACATTCTTGGCTGCATCTAAAAAGCTAAATTCGAGATTGTTAAGGTGGAGTCTGCTTCTGGCGCCTTATTCCTTTACCGTGAATTACATTCCGGGAAGAGACAATGTAGGAGCTGATTTTTTAAGTCGACACCCTAGTACTCTGGAAGGACAGACGCAAAAGGATTAACCACAGCAGGGGTTTACACGTCAGCTATGACAAGTCACAGCTAGGAAAGGAGGGGGCTATGTCGTGAAACGAAGTGTAACCCACTACTTTGTTAATCACTATGTCGAGATACAGATTTGCTTCAACCAATCAACTTGCACCGTTCACCAGTCTCTGAGACAGAATAAATTATACTGTTCACGCAGTTCACGCAAGATGGCGGCTAAAAACTGAATAAAATTAGGCTGTATGAGACCAGGTACAAAACCGGAGGAAACCAATCATTTTGCTCTGCCAGGAACCAACCGAAAGCTTTCCTCAAGTATTTACCTGACTATATAATCGGGCGGATTTTATGCTAACCACGCAATCCCGAACTTGACGCCAGAGATACCGACTGACTGAAGGGGAAGAAGCTGTCACTTTGATTTATAACTTACCTGAGGGCATCGACCTGCAACCTACTTCACTAAGTCGCGTCAAAACCTGGCCAGTTTAAAATCTTAGGAGGGTAAATATATTTACGATAACCGTTGGTATTTGTTGTGTGTCATTATACTACCTATCAGGTTACTGATTGTATCTTGGGGGAATTAAGTGAATAGACGAAGACTAATAGGACTCATACTTCAATCTATTGTCTCCTATATTCAGTCTATTGTCTCAGATAAGACCAACTGCAATATAACCATAACAGTCCTTGTTAGGACTCAATCTATTGTCGCATCTAACTCAATCTATTGTCTCATAAAACTCAATCTATTGTCTCAGATAAGACCAACTGCAATATAACCAAAACAGTCCTTGTTAGGACTCAATCTATTGTCTCATCTAACTCCAACTGCAATATAATCAAAACAGTCCTTGTCAGGACTCATTCTATTGTCGCATCTAACTCCAATCTATTGTCTCCTATAACTCCAACCTGATATATAACCAAACAGTCCTCGTCTCATATACTCCTATCATAAGAACATAACAATATTGTTAGGATATATGTTACCAGCTATTGTCAGAGAGGGCGTGGTATAGTATAGGGGGAAGGACATTGTTGTATCACACCTAGGTGTACATATTATTGGATTTATTCATGTATTGATTTATATTATGGGATGTATTAATGTATTAAATGTATTCATGTATTGAATCTATATTATTGAATGTATCCATGCATTAGTTTATCAGAAAGAATGCTTTGCAAGTAGACACATGTCTTGTCTCGCTATTGCTAAATCATACTGAGCCATGTTGTCATTCATCCTACATGCATACATCTGAGACACGCTCATTTCACTCACACTAGAAATAGGTGGGCTTGAGGACAGAAATTAGCCCCTATTTTTGCTTTGTTACAGGTTCATTTGTGTCCTAAAAACTGAGGTCGTATGTTCGAGTCAATCCCGCTGCCTGGAACCCCGCAGGAGCATAGAGGTTGACCAGACTCTACATCTTTGGTCCCCCTCAGTCTTGGGTGGGCTAAAGTAACGAACCTCGGCAGGAGTTGTGTGAAGCAAACTACGGAGAACAGAACTGTTTAAGAGAGATGAGTACACATTAGTACCATTTCTGTCAGCATTGTGAGCATAGAAACTGTCAGTGATGAGAAAGTGAAATTAGCATAGCAAGAGACAAAAATAACAACATAGCTGATAAGTGTTATATCCTTAATTAACAGCACAGCTGATATAATTTTTGTTCCTATAATTGGAAAACTTGTTATATAATATTTATATATTATATATATATATATATATATATATATATATATATATATATATATATATATATAAATATTTGTAAATCATATGTAAACTTACAAATTCATCATTACATTTCCTTTTTTTCAACATTCACCCTTCAGCACAAGAGTAGATAGTGTATATACTAAATAAATACTTAGGAAATTGTATTTGAAGACTTGTCAATTTTATCATTGTTAAGCAACATCTGTTTCCTTGTTTTTTGATATCACAGTTAGTTACACAGCGGAGGTGGCACTTTATGTCGGTCTCCTCTCTACTATTGTTTCGAGATCAGAACATTCACAGCCGTAACTAATTTGTGATACCAGTAGTTCTCTCAGACACTGGGACTTCACCATTTTCTGCAGAAATTCTATTTCTGTAATTTTCAGTACTATACTGAGCCTACAGCCAAATAAAACCTCTCGCCACAGAGACTGATGTTGGATAGAAAATTAGTTAGTATAGTTTCTAGAACTGGAGAAGAAAACTGGTGACCTAGTGGTAGGGATGGAACTGGGCAAGCCAGGTAGTTAAGTGCACAGTTCCGAAAAGCAAAGCCCTATAAAGGACTGTAAGCTTTTATTGCTTGCGTTGGTCAGTCCTATCAAGGACTTCTAGCTGAACCAATGCTTTCCAGGATTGAGGTTATATAGTGGTGGAAACCATCTTCCACCGGGCAAAAGGCAAGATATAGACATGAGGATTTATGTTAAGTAAAACATTAATTTTAAACATTCATCAATTTTAAATGCATATTAATTCACTAAGATATTTTGTAAGCTTAACGATCTATACAGACATACCCTCAGACACATGGGTACGTCGAAGTCTGCGCCAATTTGAATCTTCGCTCGACAAATCGCTTACAATAGCAGTCATCTATGCCTTCTTTTCAGTTATCTTGTTGTGTTGTGGGTCAAGATTTCTAACTATAAGAAAAATTCATTCATTCATAACCCTCCACTCTCAAAGGAGCATAGGCCTTCAACAAACACATGCCAAGTCCTCCTGTCACGTGCCATCATCTCAAGTTCTTTCCACGTTCTCCTCATCATTTTCACCTCTGTTTCTAGCTCCCTTCTCCGTGTGCTTCTTGGTCTACCTCTGCTTCTCTTGCCCTAGGGATTCCAGAACAAGGACTGCCTTGTAATGCTATCAACAGGATTCCTCAGCGTATGTCTTATCCATCGCCATCGTCGTCTTCTCATCTCTTGTTCCACTGGCATTTGTCTAGTTCTTGTCATCAGTTCCACGTTGGTAACCTTATCATACCATTTTAATGCCTCTATTCTACGCAAGCACCCATTTATGAAAGTCTGTAGCTTTTTGGTTGTTGTCTTTGTTGTTCTCCATGTCTCAGAGCCATACAATAGGACTGACTTCACATTTGAGTTGAAGATTCTTATTTTCGTGTTGGATCCGATTTCTCTTGATCTCCATATATTTCCCAATGCAATGAAAGCTCCTCTTGCTTTTTGTATTCTTATTTTGATATCACTGTCTGTCCCTCTAATTTTGTCTTTATTGCTGCCAAGATATGTGTACGATTCTACATCTTGTATTGGTGCTTCTTCAAGTTCAACCCTGTTATCATTACCTGCATTTATTCTCATTATCTTTGTCTTTTCCCTATGTATTTTTAGACCCAATTGCTGTGACCTCTTATCGAGTGTTTTCAATTTGTCCTGCATCTAATTATGGTTATGGGACAGAAGAGCCAAGTCATCAACAAAATCCAGATCATCCAACTGCTTAGTCAGAGTCCACTGGATTCCATTTCTGTTGTGTGTTGTCGATGTTCTCATAACCCAGTCTATTGCTAGTAAGAAAAGAAATGGAGACAAGAGGCATCCCTGTCGCACTCCTGTTCTTATCTGTGACAGACGAACTCAGCTGACCCTGAATGACCCTGAAGTGTTGGATGATATAGTACGACCCTTTGTAACGACCCCTTCGGATAACATCAGTGCCCCCGAATATTGTGGTAACTTTTCGTCAAACGGGATTTCTTTTCCACCTGGACTCATTAGCATGAAACCTTTCCACGCAGATTGTCAACACGTTTGCTGATTAATATGTGGACAGTTTATCTACTGTACATTCTGGTCATCGCATTGATTTAAGGAGAGGTTAAATCACGCCCACGGATATCTCTTGAGCAATCATATGCAGTTATTTTCATTAACTTGGCCCAGTGGGGGGGGGGGGGGGAATGCCAGAATCAAACAGAAAGTAGCGGCACACGATCAAACAGGCTCTGAGGGATCTCAGGAAAGACTAGCGGCGCTATCAAAGGCAGTAGTGGTCCCTGAAACGAGCGACGCAAGTTTCCTGCCGGTATTTCACATCTCGGTGTTAACCACCGAACCGATCGCAGTGGGAGCGAACGGGAAAGCCGACGCGGACGCAGCGAGCGGAGATACGGAAGACCAGGGCGGCATCTCTCTTTAGTCTGGCGGTCAGATCCCCAAAAGTCTCATGAGATCTAAAAAGGTGTAAAATTCTAACATGTCCCCCCAATCTTGCATTCCAGTTAGATATATACAGACCACGAAGAAAGCCATTTTATCATTCGGTCGCCAGAGATTTAAGATTCACTAGCTATAGTAGAAATTCTGCTAGATTTCCATCTGAATTGGTGGCTACATTGGAGTGTTTTCTTTTTCTGTGCACGGTATAATATGTTTGTTAAAGTGATCAGTGGCCTAGTGCTTTCATTTTATTTCACTGGATTTTGTGTTTATTTAAATCTATTAAATTAAACTCATCCCAAAAGTTCCAGTGGTAAATTTAATGATATATCTATTATAAGATTTCTAAAAATAATAGATGCTTAAATGCTAAAGTAACTTTTAAAGTCGCGAAGGAATTTATAATTAATAAATTTAGTTAAGTCCTATATATATAGATGTGTATTTTAACCATTAGACTCGTGACGTGTTTTCTTAAATACATAATTAAATACGCGAGTGTATATAATAGTCTTAACGGTAAATTTATCGCGCGTTAGAATATTATTTGATTTTTGAGGTATGATTATGTTGTCATGGGTTTTCTATCTTTTTCTATAGAATGATCACCTTTGCAATCCCAGCAATAAAGAAATCATACAGAGTCTTCCAGACTCGATTCTTAAACTTCCAGACATATTGATGAAACATTTTAAATTAAATAGTGTGGCGGTCCGATGCGGCCTAGCTATCATAATTACATAAAAGAAAGCCTACCCAAGAACATTTAAATAAACCATCACATTAAATTACAATCTGTAAGATAAACTGGAAGATGAACAGTTGCCAGTAGCGATATTTTATTTACTGCTCTACTGTGAGAGAGTACCTATTTACCTGAACTGTGACTGAGCCTAGTTTTTCCTCACTGGATTTAAAACCTACCGGTCAGTTGCTATCATCACGCATTGAAGGAACTTTACCACCAGAGCCGAAATTAAAGAGACCACTTCATTTTTACCCCTGTGTCGAACTGCATCAGTGCCATCCCATAGACTCCTTTTTATATAATAAAACACAAGAACTCTTAGGCTTCAAGTCCGGCAATAAGTGGGAATATTTGCTATCAGCTAACCTCGCTACATCTGGGGCGGGACATCGAAGTACCAGACATTTTCATATGTCAAGAGTGTAATTGCTGTTTATATAATTCTATGGATTGTCTGATGCTGCAATCGGTAAGTGTGTGAGTATATGAGTGTGGGCCCTCATAAGCGTGCATGAATGACAGGAGATTTAATTTTTGCAAACCATTTGTTAACTTGCCTATCGGGTAATACCTTTTCTGTATACCCTGCATTGTTCCTTTAAGTGGGATATTTTGTTAACTCTGTTTAACCCCCCCCCCCCCTTTTTTTTCATTTCAAAGTAAAGGGAAGAACAATTGGGAATAACATGATTTTTGTCTACCACCCATACCTAATACTGTAACACCTCTTTCAGAGTAATTAAATCCACTGTTGGGTTACATTACCAATGTTCCTGATAACTATCTATCTTTGGACTGGGTTTATCTTTGTCTAATAAGCGGGAAGGGCTTAGTCGATACTGTCGTAGATTTTGGATAGGAGAATTAAGACTTGGGTTGGTCCCTTCTGAATAGGTTAGAATAGGTGATAGTCACGGTGAGAGTTAGTAAAAAAAATATAGAATTTCCACAAAGGAGATGATAGACTGTGATCTAGAGGCTGTCTCTGAAAAAAATCGAGGAAATCTTCTCTCTTTCACCTATCCTCTACGACAGCTTTTAAAGCGTCAGACAGTCTAAACACAGATATATATTACATATATTTCTATCTACTCACGGACACGCACATACACGTGACGACAGTTAAACACACAGACGTGGGAAATCTATAACAATGAATATATATATATATATATATATATATATATATATATATATATATATATATATATATATATATATATATATATATATATATATATATATATATATATATATATATAAATATATATATATATATATGAACGAGCTGACCAACGCACTGATTAATTCCAAGAGAAATTTTTAATTATCATTTAAAATGTCCTCACAACACATAGAACTTACATCAAAACATATACAAATAGTCATAAAATATCAAGAGAATGCTACAAGGATGATAGCCCCGTTATGATATTAACTCTAGGTTTAGCCCACAGCCCCGTTATGAGACAGATGATGGCCCAAAGAGTCATAAATACATATGATTAGGGTCTACTATTGTCCTTAAAAAAGGAACAATTAAATCCAGCAGCCACTCTTCCGTAAGGAGATTATAACGTGGGGTGAATCAATAGTTATAAAAAAAAACTCACTCAGTCCACTTTCACTCGGTTCTTTCATCAGGGATCCCTGGCACACGTACTTACCTAAAAAACTTGATGTTGTTCACAGTCTGGCGCAACCTTAGGACACTTCTCTACAGTGAATCTGTATTCTTTGGATAAAGCGAATCCCAGCTCTACAATTACAGGTTTGTTCCACTGTTTTCGGGGAGCGTTCACTTCACCAGTTAAATTTTTGATTACTGTTAATGTCCCTTGAATCAGTTTGGATAAGCAAGTTTAAACGGGCACACAGAGTCAAAAAGACACGAGGGTTCCCTTAATTTGGAAAAGATGACCAGTGGACAACTTTTTTCAACAGATAGCCTTGTTTCACTATTCACTCTTTCGACAAAAAATGTCGGGAAATGTTAATGTTATTGATTGTAATTATTCTCGCCGCCAGTCAGCAATTTTACATTAGAGTTCAGGAAGAAATAAGATCTGGCTCAAAGGCCCAGAAATTGACACTCAGTCTTTAAAACCCGTTAGTGGGATTTGTATCTCTGTCTATCTCTGATGGCACATGCACTGTCAGACCAGTGTTACTTGAAACCCCACGTGGGTAAAGCTAAGAAATGTCTAATACTTCTCAAGTCTGAAAACTCTTTATTACTAAACGCCGGCAAGTTGGGTTCACCCCAGTATTCACACAGAACTACGGTAACACCACGACTAGGATAATTCACTAAATAGGTAGTTAGAAGCTCGTCATAACTCTGACGAGAACTATGAAATTCGCTATACAAGTTTCATTCGCTAGCACGCGTGTTCCGTCTACTGAAGATGTTGGAGACTGAAATCAAATCAGATTTCAGCTCCTGGGTGGATATTTGAAAACAGGGGCAAACAATCCCACTTTTTCTCAAACTCCGAAATCATCTCCCTTTTTACATGTAAAACACCTACGTCAGCTTAAGGCGTGTCGTAACTGCCATCAGTGACCGAGAGCGCGCGTGAGTTGCAACTCTCAGACAGCCTGTCTCCAGTGCGGAGCGATTTTTCACGCTAAGCCGGAGCTATTTTGACGAAACGCTCGCGGTTTACCGAAAAATGCCGACACTCCGTCTGCCTGCCATGTCCCGCGGAGTGAATTTTCACACTACAGGCCCAGAACTCAGCCGAAGAAACCACTGCGTGACAGGTGCAAATGTAGACATAAAGTCTGCTCTATGTCCAGCGAAACGAATTTTTCGCACATTCTCGTCTACCTGCGCGACTGACATCTGATGCAATAAGGTTACCAGTCAGTATGAGAAAGAAAACGATGATGGGAAAGAAATATATTTTTCGCAACGAATGCGAAAAATACAGGAAAAAGGTAAAGAGTGATAATAAAAATGGAGAATACGGGTGACCAAAATACAGGAAAAAGGTAAAGAGTGATAATAAAAATGGAGAATACGGGTGACAGAAAAAGAGGAAGATATAGGCAATTAAATGATCAAAACCTCTGTGACAGATACCAATCTTCTTCACCCCCCTCCTCACCTTGTTATTTGTATTTTCTGTACCTATGATATTTTTTCTGTAACACATGATTATCGTTGTGATTGATTTTAATGTTAATAAACAACATAAACTTATTTAGTACTGTGTTGGAATCCCCAAAGCCAAAATTTCCCCTATCCGTTTAACATGGTTTGTATTCACGTGCGTCTGTGTGTTTGAAGCACCAAAATCGGTGTGAGCGCAGGTGTGTGTCTGGAAACTGGCAAATAATTGTTTGACCAGGAAAGTTTGAAGAGAAGATTGAGAGGAACGATTTGTCGTAAATAGGTCTGTCCTTACTCTCCCCAGCACTCTGTGAAACAACTATTTACTCTCTAACCTTTCCTATCACTGAGCTTTCACCATCATTCTCCACTCTAAACAGGACCACTTTTTCTAAGACTCTTTCTCTCAAAATAAATTTACGACATTATCCCAAACGGTTCTGTAAGCTGTCCTTCATGAAGAACTCTGCATGTCATGTCTTCATATGTATTCTTTATTAAATTAATGATCTTCAGGGGAACTCCATAATGCCTCATCAATTTCCAAAGTGATTCTCTGTCCACACTGTCAAATGCCTTTTCGTAGTCCACAAATCCGATGTATAGTGGTGAATTCCATTCCAGACTTTGTTCAACTATTATTCTCAAAGTGGCTATCTGGTCTGTACAGGATCTGTTTTGTCGAAAACCTGCTTGTTCATCTCTCAGTTTCTTGTCTATGGACTCTTTTAATCTCTCGAGGATAATCCTGTTTAATACTTTTCCTGGCACTGATAGTAACATTATTCCTCTATAATTTGTGCACTCTTGTAAATTTCCCTTCTTAGGCAACTTAACCAGATATCCTTCCTTCCATTCTTCTGGTATCTCTTCCTTTTCCCAGACTTTACCAAGTAATTTATGTGACATCTCTGTAGCCGTGTCGATATCTGCTTTGATGGCCTCTGCTGGAATGCCATCAGGTCCAGACGCTTTTCCATCTCTTAGAAGCTTTATGGCTTTCTTTATTTCTTCCTTCGTTGGTCTTTCACCGTTAATTTGTAGCTCCTCTTCTGCTGGCTGGATGTCAGGGGGGTTTTGTGGAGCTGGTCTATTGAGAAGGTCCTCAAAATATTCTGTCTACCTCTTCATTTGCTCTTGTATATTGCTGAGCAGTTTTCCATTCTTGTCTTTTATGAGGCAACTTTTTTGCTTGTATTTCCCTGTCAGCTTTTTTGTGCTGTTATACAGTTCTCTCATATTTCCTTTGGCTGCAGCATCTTCTGCCTCTCTTGCCAACTCCTCAGTATACTTCCTCTTGTCTCTTTTGATACTTCTTTTTACTTCTTTGTTTCCTTATGTGTACACTTCTTGAGCCTTGGCTTTGGAACTTCTGGTTTAGCTTGTGTTTAAATCTGCTTTCTTGTTTTTCCTGTCTTTTATCTTAATGATGGTTTCTGTTGTTATCCATGCTTTTTGTTGTCGTTCCCTTTTCCACAGTATTTCTTCACATGTCTCATTCTATACCGTTTTGATTTGCTGCCAATAGTCTTCTGTATTCTCTATATCTTCTAGCTGTTGGAGCACTTGGAATTTGTTGGATATTGTGACCGCAAATTTGTCTCATGTTTCTTAGATGTCCTACATTAAATTGCTGTCTATAATTTTGCATTGTTGCATATCTCTTGAGTTTCATTTTTACTTTGGCTATCAGAAGGTGGTGATCTGATGCCACATCTGCTCCTCTATATACCTTTACATCCTGCAATAATGATCTAAACTTCTTGTTTATGCATATATAATCAATCTGATTTTCCGTTCTATGGTCTGGTGATGTCCATGTTGCCTTGTGTATTCTCTTGTGTGGAAACATGCTTCCTCCTAAAGCCAGTTGATTTGAAGCACAGAAGTTTGAGAATAGTTCCTCATTTTCATTCATTATTCCCAGCCCATGTTTTCCCATGACTTCTTCAAATCCGGTGTTGACTATACCTATCTTTGCATTCATGTCACCCATCACAATTGTGACGTTTTTTTTTTTTTACTTTTTCCATAATTTCCTGTAGTCTTAGTATAAAATGCTTCTTTCACAGACTCTTCTTTGTCATTAGTTGGTGCATAACATTGGATGGCATTTACATTTATTTTCTTTTTAGCTGTTTTAAAAGTAGCAGTTATTATTCTGGCTCCAACGGCATCCCATTCAATGAGTTCTTTCTGTGTTTCTTTAGATAACATAAGAGCTACCCCTTCACTGTGGTGTGAACTTACGTCTTCATGTCCTGAGGACAGCACCAATTCACCTGTGATGAGTTTCTTCTTGTCTACCCCCTTCCACTTTGTTTCACACAGTCCCAGAACCTCGATTTTATATTCCCTCATTTCTGCTGCTACTTGTGCCACTTTCCCTTGTTCGTTTAATGTCCGAACATTCCAGGTGCCAAATCTGGAAGTTATCCTAGAAGAAAGAAGGTTAGTCAGTAACACAGACTCCTTTCGGCTTTCTCTGTGTTGCATCATACGCCTCCCTGCGAGAGGACCTTACCCCGTCTTGGATGGCTGTGTTTTCCTTAATTGACTTGTCCATATTTGTTGAAGTTTTTTGTGGTTTAAATTTTTTACAGGATGGGGTAACCAGCCCCATGCCCAACCCTCCTTAGTCGCTTTCTACGACATGCTTGGCAGGGAACAGTGTTACTATTCTTTGCTCCCCTTTCGGGCCCCGGTAACACACGGGTGTATAAAAGAAAGCCCTCTGGATATCTTCTCAGCCCTGTCAGATCTTTAAATGATTTCGGGAAGTAAGGAACTCTGTCTGAGACGGGGCTTTTATACCTAATCTCAGGTCTAACTCTTGCTTCCTCAGAGGTCCGCGCCTGAGTTCACTTTTCCTCTTGTAAACTTTCTCTATGCTAACTTTACATGCAGTGTTGGGATGAGTAACCTTACTTTCAAAATGAAAACAAGTGTTCAACAGGGTTGCCCCTTGCCAGCCATTCTATGTTTAACTGTCATAGACTAGGTGATGCGCCCGACAACAGAGGATATCCCTAGAGGAATAAGATGGACAACGTTCACTACACTGGAAGATCTAGAATACGCAGACGATATTGCTCTACTCTCACACTAGCACATCCAAGAAAAAACAGACATACTTAATAAATATAGCCAACAAGTGAAACTGAATATCAACCTGAAGAAGACAGATGGCATGACACTCAATGTAATAAATCCTGATGCATAAATATAAGGAACCACAAGCTGAAACAAGCAGATACATTTACAAATCTAGGAAGCATAGTAAAACCAGACGGCGGAACAAGCAAAGATATCAATAACAGAATGAATAAAGCCAGAACAGCCTTTACAAATCTAAACAACATTTGGAAATCTTCTCAGTACAGCACAAACACCAAATTAACATTATACGAGAGTTGCGTACTTTCTGTACTTTTGTATGGCGCGGAGTGATGGAGAGTAACAGGACAGGAAATGTCCAAATTATCCTCATTCCACACAACCTGCCCAAGGAAAATTCTTCAGTTTTTTTTGCCGAATACCATCTCTAACCAGGAAGTGCTTACACGGTTCAGTCAGAAACGGAATGCACGCCATCATTGCAGACAGACGCTGGAACTGGGTTGACCATTCCTCAGAAGGGACCCTGACACCATCACCAGAACTGCTATGCTATGTACCCCAGAAGGACGGCGAATGAGTGGCAGACCAGAGACAACCTGGCGGAGAACAGCGGAGGCTGAAATTCAAAGCAATAACCAGAGTTGAGGCACAACACGAATGATGGCCACCGACCGAGCAAAACGGGAATAGTTTGTTGTTTCCTTACAAGACGCCATTAGGCGTGATGGCCACTGACTGCTTGTATTTTTGGTCTGCCTCTACCTCTCCACATAACCTAAGAAACAAACTCAGTCCCTATTCATACAATCGTAGACTTTTCGAATACTTTCTGAGTTCTGATTACATGCCCCCTAATCCTTTCTTATAATGTCAACTGTAGGTTCTAATGACGATGTTTGTATTTTTCAACATATTTTATGTCATGTTTATAAGTAGTTAATGTTAATATGAGTGTGCTATTTTATTTTACTTTACAACGTTGAATTCCTTGACACTGATATGTAAAATGTATATGGGAATAAATGATTTCAGTATTAAAGGTGAGAGAAAGGAAGTTCGTTCGTTCGTTCGTTTTCCTGAACACAAAAAACCATGGAAAAGAGAACTGGAGATAGAAATGAAAGTAGTGAAGAACTTGAGCTGATGGCACGTGACAGGCACGTGTTTGTTGAAGGTCTTGGGGAACCAAAGGATGTTGAATGACATAAACTAATATTGGTAACTGATAAAAAAATATTCAACGCAGAATTCTCTATGAAGAACAACTTACATAACCTACTGAGATAAGAACTGAAGTGCGGCATAGATGTCTCTTATTACAGTTTCTCTCTTATTGGCTATAGATTGGATAAAGAAAACAACATCAACCACCCTGAATGAAAATCATCTGGACTCCGACAAAACAGCTTGACAACATCAATTTTGTCGGTGACCTTGCCCTTTCATTCCACAACCGAAACCAGATGTAAGACAAAATTTAAAAAAATACTGCGTATGAGGTCACAGCGTTTGGGTCTAAAATATAAGGAAATTAATTCGGTAAGGTTGATGTTTTAGATGTTGTGACTTCAAGTTTCTACACGATCCCAACCCTCCTTAGTTGCCTTTCACGATACACTTGGTATATTACAGTGTTACTATTTTGTGATCCCCTTTGGGGGCCCGGTAATACAAATATCAACGTGGAACGGATAACGAGAACCAGACAAGTGCCAGTTGACCCAGAGATGAAAAGATGACGCTGGCGATGGATAGGATACATAATAACGAAACCTGTTGATAGTATTACAAGGCTGCCATTGTTCGGGACTCCCCATGGTAAGAGAGTTAGTGGGAGATCGAAAACCACGTAGAGAAGAGAAATGGAGACATTAAAGGGGTGAGGAAGACACGAAAAACCTTGAACTGTTGGCACAGGATGGGAGGACTTTGCATAAGTTTGTTGAAGGCCAACTGCTCCGTGGGGAACTCAAGAGTAAAAATGCTGAACGGATTAAATGGTAGTCATACTTAGGACGTGGACACAAATATACATATACGTGGTCGCCGTGATCTGGACAACACTTGAGAATAGGAAAGGTATTGGAGAAATGAAGTCCATTAACAAATATCTGAGTTGTTCCATGTTCTACATTCCGTAGTTGTGTACAGTGTCGTGACAGTTATAACCTACGGTAATGTACTTAGTTAAGGGATGCTTAGATTGTCGTGTTTCCAATTACGGTTCATTCTGACTCTGGTTCGAATCCTCGGACTGCCTTTCACTTCTGTTACCTTCCTGTTGTGTAGTGTCCTTGTTTATTTCTGTTTGTCTGTGTGTCTGTCTTTCTTACTTTTGTTCTTTCCTTTATTATTTCATACTTTCCATTTTTTCTCTCAGTCTTTCATTCTGTCTTTTTAAGGCTTTCTTTCTTTTTTACTGTCTTTTTTCTTTCTTTCTCTTTTCTTTCTTTCTGTTCTTTCTCTTTCTTTCTTTCTGTTCTATTCTACTTCTATATCCCTCTTTCGCTTTTTGTTTGTCTATCTTTTATTTTTCGTTTTTTGTTCTGTCATTCACTGATTGGTGCATACATTCCTCATTTTTAATTTATTTATTTCTCTTCTCGTTCTTCCTAATTGTCTTTCTCTTTCGGTCTTTCTGTTTCTTCCTTTCTCCCTCCCCCCTTGTATAGTCCCTACCATCTTTCATTCGTTCGTTCTCTATTTCTTTCTTTTATTCTCTCATAATTTCCTTCTTTCTTTCTTTCTTTTTTTCTTTCTTACAAATGCGTTAGATTTTCTACTTTCTGCTTACACGATAATGTTTCTATTTTCTCTGCGCTCATCTTAATGTCGTGATCTAGGCGGCTGGAGTTTTTTGGTAGCTGTTTGCTTTGCGAAATGCGCACTGATTATTAGCAACGAGCAGTGCATTTATATCAAATTATCCATTGATCGTACGGATCATTTAGATCTCGTGAGTCACGTATCGTACGGATCATTTAGATCTCGTGAGTCACGTATCGTACGGATCATTTACATCACGTAATTAATTTATCGTACCGATCATTTAGATCATGTGGTTCATTTATCGCACGGATCATTTTGATGACATAATTGTTGGTGTGTATCTTTGATGAACTTGTCCTGACAGATATAGTCATTATAGATTATGAATTGTTGTGGGAAAAGTACAAAGATAGAGGAAACCAATTTATAGCATTAAAATACAGTTCATATTCTGGAATCTCCAAGGTAAATGAGGAACTTGGAGACTTGTTGTTGTTGCTGTTGTTGTTTTTGTTGCTGTTGTTGTTTTTGTTGCTGTTGGTGATACAGGTTAGGTATTTGCATGTGTTCGCAAGTTGTTCTTTTGCTCTTTACTAGGTGTTCCAGCTATCTGGCCTCGGAGAAGGGAACATTTTCCTACAATCATCGAGTGCTGAGCACGCAAAGAGGCCGTTGTCAACAGTTTCATTGGGGTAGGTACATAGCTGGAACTCTGGAATATGTTGTGGTTGGATTCTGTTCAAGTGATTGTTGATAAGTATATGTTATAATCGGAGCTAAAAAAAATTGTGCTCTGATCCCTCCTTGTAATATGGCTCATGTTGTCATTTGTATCAGGACCGGTCATATGTAAACCTCTCTCCTGGTGTTTCCCATCTGTTCAGCTAAGTTTCTTTGTTGTTCGCATGAGTTGTTTGAAGAGTTCTCGCTGTGAGTAGTTGTTCTTGTCTCGTTCCCTTCTTTGTTAATTTGTCTGCTCTGTCATTTCCTGGTGTATTTCAATGTCCAGGGATCCATTGCATAACTATTCTGATGCCATAGGAAGTGATAAGCATCTAGAATTAGTTTAGGTAATTAAGTTCTGCAATGTCCATGCCTTCCAAAGCTTGGAGGGCAGACACCGAGTCAGTAAAAGTAACCATGTTTTGGCCTTTTGAGGGAAAGGCATCACAAACAGCCGTCAGATGGTATAAGGCTGTATCCAGTGCAATTATTGCAGCTTCATATTTGGAGCAAAATTTCCGCACGCAAACAGCTTGTCGGATGATCCATCTGGATAACATTTGTAGATTCCATAACCTGCTTTGATGGTGGCCTTAAATGCAAATCCATCAGCATATACATGTAACCATTCTTCAGGATAAGCATAAGTGGTTCGTTGAGATTCACTCATAAGTCTGACTGGGTCGAAGTATTTGGTAGTTCCATCTACTAATTGTATTTTAACTTTTGGTATTTTTAAGCGAGTATGTGGTGGTAATTTTTTTACTACTGTCTATATATCTTGTCTTTTTTCTGGGGAAAAGGGAGAGTGAAAACACACGGAGAAGGGAACTGGAGACAGGCGTAAAAGGGAAAAGGCCCGATAAGATCTTGAAGGAATGGCACAGGAAAGATTGGCTTGGTGTGAACTTGTTGACGGGCTGTGTTCCCTAGGGAGATGGAAGACCTGGGTGAAATGAGTTAATGAAAACAGATCAAGAAAGAATAGGTCTACTGAACCCTCAACCATGTCGTACAAGGCGACTATAAGAGTTTGGACACAAAGCTGGCAACATCATCATGTAAAACTAATTACCACAGAAACCACTATTGCAAGAGCTTGTGACTGCTTGGTGCAGCTTCCAACAAGGGGAACAACTGCAGTAGTGACTGCATGCTCCATACGGTGCGAAAAGGATTGTGACGACATAGCATTGTCTTTTTATTAAAAGGCACAACAAATCAATTTAAAATGGCGACTTTTGTGCTTGCGCCACTCTTGACAGCTATGGCATGGAAGATTTCTGACATGTTCACCCTGCGGCTAGTTGCTAATGTCAATTTTAACACTTGCCCCCTGGGTACAGTCACTGTCAAATGTCAAACAGTGCAAGTGTAAACTGGTGATGCGATTTTTGGTGTGAGTGACTTATAAAAATAAAACTTGGTAGCTAGATTGTTTACGGCTGATGTGAATTGCGTTAATACTCTAAATGTATACACGAGTTTTCCTTGTGTACTGTCGATAGCTAAACTTTAGATTTGTGTTTTGATAATGTCTAACTCGACTTCGCTCTTCTGTTCCATAACCTTAATCAGATGAAAGACAACATGAAAATACTTGATGAGAGGTCACAACAAGTGGTCTGAAAATACACTGGTAAAGGACAGAGATAATGAGAAAAAATGCAAGAAATGATAACAAGGTTGAACTTAAAGAAACACCACTAAAAGATGTAGAATCGTACACATATCTTGGCAGTAATATAGACAAAGTTGGAGGGACAGAAAATTTTATCAGAATAAGAATACAAGAAGCTAGAGGAGCTTTCATTGCATTGGGAAACACATGGAGATCAAGAGAAATAAAGTCCAACACGAAAATAAGAATCTTCAACTCAAATGTCAAGTCAGTCCTATTGTATGGCTATGACACATGGAGAGCAACAAAAACAACAACCAAAAAGCTGCAGACGTTCATAAACGGGTGCTTGCGTAGAATAGAAGGACTGAAATGGTATGACAAAGTCACAAATGAAGAATTGATGACAAGAATCAGACAAGTGCCAGTGGAACAAGAGTTGAGAAGATGACGCTGGCGATGGATAGGACACACATTGAGGAAACCTGTTGATGGCATTACAAGGCAGTCCTTGTTCTGGAACCCCCAGGGAAAGAGAGACACAGGTAGACAAAAAAACACATGGAGAAGAGTGTCGTTGATTTTTGATAGGGGAATTAAGACTTGGGTTGGTCCCTTCTGAATAGATTAGAATGAGTGATAGCCACAGTGAGGGATGATGGTAGAAATAGATTTCCACGAGTGAGATAGTAGAATGTGATAGAGGCTGTCTCTGAGATCGATAAATCTTCTCTCTCTCTCTCTCACCTATCTTCTACGACAGATTTAGAGTAGTCAGACAGTCTAACACCTATACATATATTAATATATATATATATTACCACTCACGTGCACACACACATTCAAGTGACGACAGTTAAACACACAGACGTGGGAAAACTATAACAGTGATTATATAGATATTTTGGAACGAAACTGACCGACACGCTGGAATAATTATTGAGTAGTTTAATTATCATAACAAACTTCTCTCACAACATATAAAATTACATCAAAGCATATACAAATAGTCATAAAGTCAATAAAAGTGCTACAAGAATGATAGACCCACAGTATGATCCTTTCCCTCGATGTATAGCCCACAGTCCCATTAGAAGACAGTGATAGCCCCAAAGAGACACAGATACATATGATTGGGTCTAATATTTCCCCTGTTACAAAAATATGAACAGACTCTGATAGTAGTATGGTCCATCCTAAGGAAAATATAGTTAGCAACAAATCTTGCATAAGGAAAATTACAAAGTGGGTGAATCAACAAAGAACATCCCTCCGTCTACTTTCACTCGGTTCTTTCATCAGGGCCCTGACTCACACAACCTTACCTACAAGCGTGCTGCTGTTCGCCGTCTGGCGCAAACTTTAGGACACTTCTCTACAGTGAATCTGTATTCTTTGGATAAAGAGAATCCCAGCTCTGCAGATGCAGGTTTCTTCTACTGCATCCGGGGAGCATTCACTTCACCAGTTTAATTTTAAGATTTCTGTTAAGGTCACTTGAATCAGTTTTGGGTAAGAAAGTTAAACGGGCACACAGTGTCAGAAACACGAGGTTTCCCTTAATTAGGAAAATAACCGGTGGACGACTTCTCTCAACACATAATCTTGGTTCACCACACACGTGGTCAAATAATGTCGGAAAAGTTAATGTTTTTGTTCTGTACTTATTCTCGCCACAAGGCAGCGTGTACATTAGAGTTTGTAAAGAAATATGATCTGGCTCAAAGGCCCAGTATAAGCATTTATTCTTTAAAAAAACCCGTTAGTGGGATTGGTATTCTGTCTATCTCTGAAGGCACACGCCCTGTCAGACAGGTGTTACTTGAAACACCCACGTGGTTAAAGATATAAAATGTTTATGTTTCTCACAGGTATGTCTCTGTACTAAACGCCGGCAAAGTTTGGGTTACCCCAGTATTCACTGAATAAAGAAAAAACACATATGAAATATTTTACATATTATGTACTCGATATAACTTACGTTAGAACTGCAAGCGTAGAGCTTGACTTGACGTTTAAACTTTCCCGTGAAATAAGTTATATATAAAAATCAATCATCATGAATTATGAATACATTCGTATTCCGTCAACACTCAATGATGAACTGTTATAAGTTAGTTTTAAAATATTCTCGACTGAGTATTTAGCAGTTAAATTAAATTCATTTATAGCCGACTGAGTTTAAGCTAGAAATTATAATTTATTCTGTTTTCCACTGTAACTCGTCGACTAGAGAATATAACAGACTTATAAATTAATCACTCTGCACAAAAGAAACTAGTAGGATAAAATAGGCGATTTAACACTTAATCGCCCGCAAAATCTAGATATATTAAATATAATATTTACCTCAACACAGAACTACGGTATCACAACGAAACTAAGAGATTTCACTTATAAGTTTAAGTATCTAGAACGGAGTGACCACGTCTACTGTAAATGGAGAATGAGTGAAATCAAGTTTAAAACTCTGATTAATATCTTAAACCAGACAAAGGCTCCTACTATTTCCAAAAACCCGATCTCTCCCCTCTCCTAACACCTACGTTAACTTAGACGCATGCCGTAACTGCCACCGTGCGTCTTCACAT
Organism: Oreohelix idahoensis; assembly: GCA_024509875.1. NCBI lineage: Eukaryota > Metazoa > Mollusca > Gastropoda > Stylommatophora > Oreohelicidae > Oreohelix > Oreohelix idahoensis. The sequence continues at coordinate 677,423 of JAMPIV010014629.1, forward strand.
CTACGTTAACAAACTGACCGAGAGCGCGCGTGTCAGATGCGAATCTCAGACGACCTGTCTCCAATGCAGAGGCAAATTTCACACCTCCCCGAGAAACTCAGCTTGAGAACCGCTGTGACAGGTGAAAATGCTAGACGATAAGTCTCAATTACGCGCCGTGCAGATGGAAAATGTAGACAGTTGTCTCCTTTCCCCTCTCTTACTGGACGAATATACACAGTTTCGTCCACTGGCATCTACGTAATAGAATGCATTCTAACGCTCTCTCGTCTCGTGCAGAGATTGACACGTTATGTCATAAATGCGTTTTCAGTAAGAGAAAGAAACAGGTAAACGTTAGAATGGGAAATAATATTTTTCGCAAACGAACGAATGCGAAAATAACAGGAAAAGGATAAAGAGTGATAATAAAATAGAGGACACGGGTAGAAAAAGAAAGAAAGAATATAGAAAATTTATTGATCATAATCTCTATGCGACAGAACGTCCCCCCTTTAAGATATGAAAGCACTCCATGTCTACGTTATGGAAATAAATTTCCTATATCCGTAGCTTCAGGGTGTCTGTCCTCTTCCCTCTCATCTTCCCCCTCCATCTCCCTCCAATTCCTACTCAAGTCTACTCCCAAAGTTTCCTTTCTCTGGAATGTCTCCCATGCGCGCTTGAAAGAGCGTCGCCGCTTTTGACATTTTTTAAAGATTTCGTGTGTGTGCAGTGGAATTTCCCTGCCACTATCGTCCTCTTCGTCAATTTTGGCGATCGTCAGGAGATGTTCGGAGGTCGGCACCGGTCTTTCCAAGTATCTCTTTAACAGATTTAAATGGAAAACCTTTTCCTTTCCTTGAATAGAGATCTGGTAATTAACCTTAGAAATCTTTTTCAGGACGGTAAACGGCCCTTGCCATCCGATCCTCAGTTGGTTGTTTCCGGTAGGGAGTAACACCAAAACTTTCTCTCCTGCTTCCAGTTCTCTCTCTTTCGCGACTTTCCTGTATCGGTTAGCGTGCTTTGTGCGTGCTCGCTTAAAGTTAGTCGTTGCTAGGTCCCATCCTAGTTTCAACCTTTCCTTAAATCCGATACATATTTACTTGCTGAGACAACTGTCTCATCAGCCTTCTGGTCTGTCAGCGACCAAAGTAAGGCTTCAAGCGGGCCCTTAATCCGAATAAAAGCGTAGCTGGCGGAAATCCTGTGGAAGTATGAGGAGATTCTCTGTAGCAAAATAAAGCTGCAGGAATACAAAGATCCCAATCTTCAGGTTTCACTTGTGCCAGTTTACTTAACATCATGTTGAGGTTTCCATTAACACGTTCCACGAGCACATTTCCGGCCGGAGTATAAGGCTTTGTGTAGATGTGTTGGGTCCTCAAGATCTTCACGATCTCATCCATCAACAGGTTTCGGTATGGGGATCCGTTATCCGTCAACACTTGCTGAGGGAATCCCAACCGAGTGAAAATCTGCACAAGAGCTTCTGCGACATGCTTGGCATCTGTGCATGTTAGCGGGATAGCTTCTGCCCATAAAGTGCATGTGTTGACTAAGGTCAGGATAAACCTGTTCCTTCTTTCTAAGGGTCCTAAAATGTCGATCACAACCCGTTCGAATGGTGTTCCCACTATTGGCATTTCACCCAACGAGACTGGGGGTGTCCGTTGCTTGGGTGGTACACGTTGGCACTGGGCACAGGATTTGACATACCTGATAATATCAGTGTTTACTCCTGGCCACCAATAATGAGTGGTTATCCGTTGGTTTGTGGCGTTCTGTCCCATTTGTCCGCTGAAGGGAAGAGAGTGCCCCATTTCTAGGATTTGGCTTCTGTACTGTTTCGGTACTAGGAGCTGGTTGTAACCTTGGTCAGGCTTGCCCGTTCTGCGATAAAGTACGCAATCCTTAGAAAAAATGTCCCCGTGTTGTCTGGGTCCCTTAGCCATGAGCAGTTTCCTAAAGCAGGGTGCCAAAGTAGGGTCCTTTTGTTGCGCTTCTTTAAGTTCCATAGGTAACAAATTAGGCGCAGGCTCCCGTTCCTTCTTGGTTTGCCCTCTTGTAGTTACTGCTGCCACAATCGGCTCTTCCGGTTTCCCAATAAACACGTATGTCCCGCCAAGTATGACTGGGTAGATGGGGTCATCCATAACAGCCGCTTTGATCTCGCCTCTGACAAAATCAGAGTGGATCTCCACCAGTGCGATGGGAAGCGCTGTAGGTGCATCACTGTTAAGAAACTCCACAAAGTTCGACGGTCTCTCCTGTCTCTTGACCGGGTTTAACCAGGTTTCTGGCGACAATGCAATCATAAGAAAGCCCCGTGTCAAATAAACAAAAAGTTTGAGAACCATTCAATGTAACAGTACCTCGCGTTGAGGGTGTATCCCCAACAGGTTGGGAATCACTGTCAATAATTCCGCTTTGCGAGACTGTTAATAAGCATCCGATGCGTTTCGGCTCGGTGTGCTCAGTCTGATCATTTGTCCCGTGCTCAGGGGTTCTCCCTTTGCCACCTTGTCCTTTCTGGCTGCGCTGCCATGTAGGGCGGTCGGGTTGATCAGACTGTTTACTGTGGTTGGGGTACTTGTTTTTGTAGAACTTGGATTTTTCAGGAGGGGGGGTTTTGAGGTCCAGTTTCTCTGTGGTTTTTTTGGTTAGAAGCATGAGAAGCATGAGAAGATTGGTCTAGATTATTTTTCGAAAATGCTCTTCTGTCGGTTTACGTTTTGTGGCCGGTAGTTCAGCCAGCGCATTGTGATATCGCTCAGACTTTTCCAAAATGTCTTCAAGCTTTTCTGCACATTGCTCAGCTAGAAATCTCCGGGTATCTGCAGACAAAGTGTTCTACATTTGTTCAGTTATAACAAATTCCTCAAGACCTTCATAGGTAGAGGGGAGCTGCGAGAGCTCTAGGCACTTAGTCAAGTATCCCTTCAAAAAGACGAGAACTGCTGAAAAGTTTCAGAGCTCTCTTTCCTGCTGTTGCGGAAAAGTTGCAAAAATTTGCGAGCGTTCATTTCAAAACGCTCGATCAAAGCTTTCTTCAAAACGTCGTAATTGTCTTGTTGGCTGATTTCCAGTTTGGCGTAAACATCATACGCCCTGCTTTTCAACGCCTGGGAAAGCTTCATATTCCAACGCGACCTCTCTAAACCGTACAGAATTGCAATTTTCTCAAATTTTCCTAGATACGTGTCAATCTTCTCATTAGGACAAGGGAAAGATTCTAGCGCAAAAGACATAGCAGTGAGATGAGTAGATTGAGTGTTAGAAGGATATGTTAAAGAGGAATGAGGAGAAGACTCTCCATTGCTGGAGGTAGAGGCAGCACAACGGCTTTGGAACTCTAGAGTCTTAAGCGCAAACTCGTGCTGTCTCTGTTTCTCTTTTTCCTCAAGCTATCTTCTTCTCTCTTTCCTCATGCTGTCTCTCGTTCTCTCTTTCCTCGTGCTGCATCTTGCGAATTTCCATTTCTTCCTCAATCTTCTTCTGCTGTAATAGATGATCTTCCCTTTCCTTCTCTCTAGCTTCTGTTTCTTTCCTCTCCGCATCATATCACTTAAGTTCGTCTCTGACAAAAGCTTTCGCTTCTTTTCCTTCCAAACCTTTTTCTCTTGCCTCGTCCCTGAGAAGTTGGCTAAGCTTCGCCCTTTCTGCCATAGTAAATCAGTGGTTGAGACTTAGACGAGAAAGAGATAAGAAAAGGATACACTGGTTCCTACCACTTACGAGAAAATACCAAAACAAAACATGATATACTTTAACCTAGGATACCTCCTCCAAAATATAGTATCTCACTATCGCTGCTATTAATCGGCAATAAAGCACCTAATGCAGACAACTACGCCAAATAAATGGTAGTTAAGATTACTCACTGAAAAATAAGTTGCTACAGTGGAAACAAAATAATTATTGCAAAATTTTAGGAGAAAAAAAATCCCTTAATTTTTAATCCACTATAAGTTTACCCCTGAAGACAGTTCGGGTAAGGGAGGCAATTAATCTGGACGAGATAGTCCGAAACGCACTCCTTAGCTTAGCTCAAACACCTACTGCTTCAGAACCCTGTGAATGTTATACACTCACACCTTTACCAGCGTTAAGTATTACAAAATCAATAGCTAACATATATTCCGACAAAATCAACCTGTAACTCAAACGTATATTACTCAAAAATGCTGTGGAAAAACAATTATTAATTGTGTGGTCAGTACGCCCATAAACAGATCGATTCGTCTAGGGGATAAATTATTTTTAAAAGATACAAAACTCACAAGACAACACACTCTTACTCTATATCAGAATAAAGAAAATTAATCCTACAAACGAGCTGACATTTGGTATTTGCTCAGGACTAGAGTTCAATTCCCGGAGAACGAGCCACCATTCTGTCGTAGATTTTTGATAGGGGAATTAAGACTTGGATTGGTCCCTTCTGAATAGATTAGAATGAGTGATAGCCACAGTGAGGGATGATGGTAGAAATAGATTTCCACGAGTGAGATGGTAGAATGTGATAGAGGCTGTCTCTGAGATCGAGAAATCTTCTCTCTCTCTCACCTATCTTCTACGACAGATTTAGAGTAGTCAGACAGTCTAACACCTATACATATATATATATATATATATATATATATATATATATATATATATATATATATATATATATATATATATATATATTACCACTCACGTGCAAACACACATTCAAGTGACGACAGTTAAACACACAGACGTGGGAAAACTATAACAGTGATTATATAGATATTTTTAAACGAAACTGACCGACACGCTGGAATAATTATTGAGTAGTTTAATTATCATAACAAACTTCTCTCACAACATATAAAATTACATCAAAGCATATACAAATAGTCATAAAGTCAATAAAAGTGCTACAAGAATGATAGACCCACAGTATGATCCTTTCCCTCGATGTATAGCCCACAGTCCCGTTAGAAGACAGTGATAGCCCCAAAGAGACACAGATACATATGATTGGGTCTTATATTTCCCCTGTTACAAAAATATGAACAGACTCTGATAGTAGTATGGTCTATCCTAAGGAAAATATAGTTAGCAACAAATCTTGCATAAGGAAAATTACAAAGTGGGTGAATCAACAAAGAACATCCCTCCGTCTACTTTCACTCGGTTCTTTCATCAGGGCCCTGACTCACACAACCTTACCTACAAGCGTGCTGCTGTTCGCCGTCTGGCGCAAACTTTAGGACACTTCTCTACAGTGAATCTGTATTCTTTGGATAAAGAGAATTTCAGCTCTGCAGATACAGGTTTCTTCCACTGCGTCCGGGGAGCATTCACTTCACCAGTTTAATTTTAAGATTTCTGTTAAGGTCACTTGAATCAGTTTTGGGTAAGAAAGTTAAACGGGCACACAGTGTCAGAAACACGAGGTTTCCCTTAATTAGGAAAATAATCGGTGGACGACTTCTCTCAACACATAATCTTGGTTCACCACACACGTAGTCAAATAATGTCGGAAAAGTTAATGTTTTTGTTCTGTACTTATTCTCGCCACAAGGCAGCGTGTACATTAGAGTTTGTGAAGAAATATGATCCGGCTCAAAGGCCCAGTATAAGCATTTATTCTTTTAAAAAACCCGTTAGTGGGATTGGTATTCTGTCTATCTCTAAAGGCACACGCCCTGTCAGACAGGTGTTACTTGAAAAACCCACGTGGTTAAAGATATAAAATGTTTATGTTTCTCACAGGTATGTCTCTGTACTAAACGCCGGCAAAGTTTGGGTTACCCCAGTATTCACTGAATAAAGAAAAAAACACATATGAAATATTTTACATGTTATGTACTCGATATAACTTACGTTAGAACTGCAAGCGTAGAGCTTGACTTGACGTTTAAACTTTCCCGTGAAATAAGTTATATATAAAAATCAATCATCATGAATTATGAATACATACGTATTTCGTCAACACTCAATGATGAACCGTTATAAGTTAGTTTTAAAATATTCTCGACTGAGTATTTAGCAGTTAAATTAAATTCATTTATAGCCGACTGAGTTTAAGCTAGAAATTATAATTTATTCTGTTTTCCACTGTAACTCGTCGACTAGAGAATATAACAGACTTATAAATTAATCACTCTGCACAAAAGAAACTAGTAGGATAAAATAGGCGATTTGACACTTAATCGCCCGCAAAATCTAGATATATTAAATATAATATTTACCTCAACACAGAACTACGGTATCACAACGAAACTAAGAGATTTCACTTATAAGTTTAAGTATCTAGAACGGAGTGACCACGTCTACTGTAAATGGAGAATGAGTGAAATCAAGTTTAAAACTCTGATTAATATCTTAAACCAGACAAAGGCTCCTAATATTTCCAAAAACCCGATCTCTCCCCTCTCCTAACACCTACGTTAAATTAGACGCATGCCGTAAATGCCACCGTGCGTCTTCACACCTACGTTAACAAACTGACCGAGAGCGCGCGTGTCAGATGCGAATCTCAGACGACCTGTCTCCAATGCAGAGGCAGTTTTCACACCTCCCCGAGAAACTCAGCTTGAGAACCGCTGTGACAGGTGAAAATGCTAGACGATAAGTCTCAATTACGCGCCGTGCAGATGGAAAATGTAGACAGTTGTCTCCTTTCCCCTGTCTTACTGGACGAATATATACAGTTTTATCCACTGGCATCTACGTAATAGAATGCATTCTAACGCTCTCTCGTCTCGTGCAGAGATTGACACGTTATGTCATAAATGCGTTTTCAGTAAGAGAAAGAAACAGGTAAACGTTAGAATAGGAAAATAATATTTTTCGCAAACGAACGAATGCGAAAATTACAGGAAAAGGATAAAGAGTGATAATAAAATAGAGGACACGGGTAGAAAAAGAAAGAAAGAATATAGAAAATTTATTGATCATAATCTCTATGCGACAAAGAGAACTGGAGATAGGAGTGAAAATGATGAAAAAAAACATGGAAAGAACTTGAGCGGATGGCACGTGACAGGAGGACCTGGTATGTGTTTGTTGAAGGCCTATGCTCCCTGAGGAGCTAAAAGGTATTGATTGAACTCGACTTTAGCTTCTAGTGTACATTCTATAAAAAGCTAGACTTGTTATATTTATATCTAAGACCACAGGATCAAAACTGGGTTTTCACAGAGTCTATCTTAATCAGCCCGGGATTTATTTAAGCAAATGACTACAATGACACAATTCATTTTTATTATATGCCTTTAGATTGGATGATACTTTTTATCCTTACGATTTTTGTGTTCTTTGTCCCTGACGAAGTTCTGGTAGTCTTAAAATTTGCTGTTTTCTTTTGTTTTTTTTTTTTTTAACCTTAACAAGGCGTTCCTTAATACTTGTCTTCATTCACTCCAACCTTTTATATAGTCTAACATCTGCCTTGCCGATTGTCTTATATGATCTTATATGTGTTATATATATACACACACATACAAATGTATTAAACCCGGAAGTGGCAGCCATTTTATGTTTTCTTGGCGCGCTCTCTAATCGAAGGCCACGTCAGGTCTTAGTAGATTTACGGGCAGTACTCATTTTTAATTTATTTTCTTATGCTTCCTACTTACCTCTCACTCTCATTCCTTTCCCCGCCAAAGGTCATTTGGCCGCAACGTTGGCTATTTTTTTGGTCTTATGTCCTAGTAAGATTAAACACATTTTCTATTTTTTTCTTCATATTCATCCACCGTACTCCACGTCCTACTGCAGTCCACCTCATCTTCCTCAACCTACTGTTGTGTTTTGTCCTAAAATTATATCTGTCTTACGAGTGCTTGCTGTGCGCCTGCGTGCGTTTTTAATAATCTTGAAATAACTATAGGTCTGAACAAATTTAATTTGAGAGCTCTCGTGAGCACTGAGATCTTCTCCTATTGCTAGAAGACCGCATCTCTCCTGGGCCTACAAAATGGAAGACAATCACCCCACGGTCTCATGTTTGGACACAAGGTCGTCCTTAAAGGTAATATAAGGTTCTCTCTCGGAGTAATACGGGTTCAGACTGCATTAAAGTCTTAAGTCTTCTATAAACCGTCCACCTACAATGAAGGCACGAACTAGAATGTGGAGTCATTACTTTAGCTGGTCTACGCTGGAGGGAACATTTTCATACTGATTAGTTCATTCTTAACGGGCACAGTACTTTCTTGTCGTGGTTGACCATGACTCTGAGCGAAGTTAATGTTCTTGATCACTATGACAACAGGAGATGGCTCAATCTAAAAATGGTATTATTTTTCTGACGGTGGATTTTTTTTTATTGCAGCGTGTGTAGTTGTTTCCTCATTGCACACATAAACAATAATAAACGGTGTAAATGTGTCAATCATTACCATGTATCGTGTTTCTTCATCCAAACATTTATAAGTGTGTTGCTTTATCTCCTTCGTTCACTCTCATATAACCACATTTATTTGTATAACAACTTTGGAGGTCTGTCTCATGCTTCTTTCATCGAAAAGTGCAATTTCCCACAACAAGAATGACCCATGTGTATCAGCAGATCAGAGCTAAAAAAAACTGAAGGAGGGGGCATAAAGACTTAACTAAAGAAAGGACGACAAATACACATTTCAGTAGTCACTGGAAAATGTCAACAACAAGAACAACAACAAAATAAAACTTCACAGCTGAATCAGAATCATTAAAAACAGCTGTAATAGCCATCGTTGATTACAACGTGTAATAGCCATCGTTGAAAACAACGTGTAATAGATATCGTTGATAACAACGTGTAATAGCCATCGTTGATAACAACGTGTAATAGCCATCGTTGATAACAACGTGTAATAGCCATCGTTGATAACAACGTGTAATAGCCATCGTTGATAACAACGTGTAATAGCCATCGTTGATAACAACGTGTAATAGCCATCGTTTATAACAACGTGTAATAGCCATCGTTGACAACAACGTGTAATAGCCATCGTTCATATCAACGTGTAATAGCCATCGTTGATAACAACGTATAATAGCCATCGCTGATTACAACGTGTAATAGCCATCGTTGATAACAACGTGTAATAGCCATCGTTGATAACAACGTGTAATAGCCATCGTTTATAACAACGTGTAATAGCCATCGCTGATAACAACGTGTAATAGCCATCGTTGACAACAACGTGTAATAGCCATCGTTGATAACAACGTGTAATAGCCATCGTTGACAAAAACGTGTAATAGCCATCGTTGATAACAACGTGTAATAGCCATCGTTAAAAACAACGTTTAATAACCATCGTTGATAACAACGTGTAATAGCCATCGTTGACAACAACGTGTAATAGCCATCGTTGACAACAACGTGTAATAGCCATCGTTGAAAACAACGTGCAATAGCCATCGTTGATAACAACGTGTAATAGCCATCGTTGAAAACAACGTGTAATAGCCATCGTTGAAAACAACGTGTAATAGCCATCGTTGACAACAACGTGTAATAGCCATCGTTGACAACAACGTGTAATAGCCATCGTTGATAACAACGTGTAATAGCCATCGTTGATAACAACGTGTAATAGCCATCGTTGATTACAACGTGTAATACCCATCGTTGATAACAACGTGCAATAGCCATCGTTGATAACAACGTGTAACAGCCATCGTTGATTACAACGTGTAATAGCCATCGTTGATTACAACGTGTAATAGCCATCGTTGATTACAGCGTGTAATAGCCATCGTTGACAACAACGTGTAATAGCCATCGTTGACAACAACGTGTAATAGCCATCGTTGATTACAACGTGTAATAGCCATCGTTGATTACAACGTGTAATAGCCATCGTTGACAACAACGTGTAATAGCCATCGCTGACAACAACGTGTAATAGCCATCGCTGACAACAACGTGTAATAGCCATCGTTGACAACAACGTGTAATAGCCATTGTTGACAACAACGTGTAATAGCCTTCGTTGAAAACAACGTGTAATGCTTAAGCTAAGAGTGTTCCTCATTATTGTAAGCAGCAACTCTTTGTCAATGGAAGTAAGAAAGAGAGTTGATCAGTGTTATATAGAACCAATCCTGATGTCGTAGATTTTTGATAGGAGAATTAAGACTTGGGTTAGTCCCTTTTGAATAGATTGGAATGAGTGATAGTCACAGTGTGAGATAGAAATACAAAATAGATTTCCACGAGTGAGGTGGTAGAATTGTGATAGAGGCTGTCTCTGAGAGCGAGAAATCTTCTCTCTCTCTCTCACCTATCTTCTACGACAGATCTAGAGTAGTCAGACAGTCTAACACATATACATTAAATATATATATATATATATATATATATATATATATATATATATATATATATATATATATATATATATATATATATATATATATATATATATATATATATATATATATATATATATCTGTCGTAGATTTCCGATAGGAGAATTAAGACTAGGTTTGGTCCCTTCTGAATAGGTTTGAATGGGTGATAGACTCAGTGAGAGTTAGTGAAAGGTAATAGAATTTCCACACACGTGAGATGATAGATTTGATATAGTGGCTGTCTCTGAAAGCGAAAAGAATTCTTCTCTCTCTCACCTATCTTCTACAACAGTTGTTACAGCGTCAGACAGACTACACCAATATACATATTACGTATATTTCTATCACTCACAGGCACGCACATACACGTGACGACAGGTAAACACACAGACGTGGGAAAACTATAACAATGATATATATATTATCTAGAACGAGCTGACCAAACACGATTATTAAGTTCAAGAGCGATTTTATTATCAGGAAAAATCGGCTCACAACATCAAAGAAAGTACATCAAGGAAAATACATATACACATAGTCATAAAAAAATCAAGTAAATGTTGCAAGGATGATAGCCCCGTTATAGTGTTAACTCTAGGTTTAGCCCGGCCCCGTTAAGAGAACAGATGATGGCGCCCGAGTCACAGATACATAGAGTTTGATTCTAAGAGTTGTCTTTGTTTTATCTCGTAATTATATGCACAGAGGTTTGAAAAAAATCTGATTTAACCTAAGACAAAACACAAGAACTCTAGCCTTAGCAACAAATTATGCAGATTGAAAAAAAAAATTAGGACAGCAACAGGGTGTCAAAGATAAAATAGTGAAAAATATCACTCAAACCAGCGTACACTCATTCATTCCGCCATGGCTTCTCATACTTGTACTCACGACTTTGCTTGCTGCCTCTTGGAACACATTGATTTTAGATTTCACACAGACTCAAAAAATGCAGTCTTCTGCCAAGAAGTCCCCAGTTCCAAAAGACGTATTTAACTTGGAGTCTCCGGGAACGACTACTTGGGTATGCAAATTTGTTCAAATGTCTGATTAAGTCACCTAACAATTATTCCAGGCGCGGGAGTTAGCAGAGCACAGTGACAATAGCGTAGGTTTCTAAAAAATGATGAATGTCAGGTCGGTGCCTTCCCTCAGTATAGGATTCACTTTAGTCACACCACAGATTTGTCCACAAGATATAATCTAGTCGGGAAATGATTGTTAATATTCACGCCACCAGGCAGCAAATTATATAGAGTTTCTAGAAGAAATTAAGTGCTGGCTCCAAGGTCCAGTATTTATCATTACAGTCTTTGAAAACCCGTTATAGGGATATTAGTATTTCTGTCTAACTTGCACCGTCAGATCAGTGTTACTTGAGAAAACCCACGTGGTTCAAAATAAGGACTGTCTATTTCTTCACAAGTATGGAAACTACTACTAGGTGCTGGTAAAGTTAGGGTCACCCCAAAACTTTCACTGTGTGGAGGAAAAATAACACATATAATATAATAAACAGAATCTGTACTGGTTAAAACTTACATTTAAACTTGCAAGCAGAGAGCTTTGCTTATCATTTAAACTTCCCGTGACGTAAGTTATATTTAAAAATCAGCAATCCTCATAAATTAAGAACACGTGCGTATTCCGTCACCATTCATGAGGCTGGATTCTAGAGTTTATACGTTAGTTTAGAAAAATACACTCGACTGAGTATTAGCAGTTAAATTAAATTTATAAATAGCTACAATTGCCGTTATAAGCTAGAAATTTTAATTTTATTCTGCTTTCCACTGAATGCTTCCCTAGAAAATATAATAGCCTACCACTTTATTTCTCTTCTGCGCTAAAGAAATAGATTAAAATGAATTAAGCGATTTAACACTTTAACACTCACAAAATCTATATATCTATCATATTAATTACCTCAACCACAGAATTACAGGTAGTCGCACAACTTAAGAATAAAAATGCTGAAAATATTTCTGGAAGTCTAGAAGTTCGACAAATTGCCGAAACAAACTGAGATCTTCGCTAACAGCTATTCTGTTTTCGAGCGACCTATCTACTGTGGAGTCTATGAGCGAGAATGAAATTAAAGTTTCAAACTTGGCCAATATCTTAAAATCAGACAAAGGGCCCAAACTTATTTCGCCAAGCGAAATTATCTCCCCTACTCCCAACATTTACGTCCGCTTAATGCGTGTCGTAACTGTCACCTACTGACCACGATGTACGCGTGTCAGTTTCAAATCCCAGACAGCCTGACTCCATTTCAGGGCAGTTTTCACACTACAGCTGACCATGGCCCAAGTGAGCGCCGTGTCAGTTTGGGATTTTCCAGACAAATGTCTGGATACTGACCGGTGCAGATGTAAAGTATCACACCTCACCGGGACTTATGCCGAGAAGAAGCTCGCGCGCTCGGTGAGAATGTAGACGATTTGCTACGTCCTGTGTTCAGCGAACCGACTTATCACGCCTTCTGACGCCCTGCAGCCCTGACATCTACGTAATATCGTCCTAGCGCGATTCTCAGTTTTAGAGAAAGGAAAACAGGTAAAGTTTGCGAATTATATGAAAATAATATTCGCAAAACGAATGGATGAAAAATATACAGGAAAAATGAAATACAGAGATAATAAAAGAGAGAATTTGCGTGAACGAATAGGAAGAAGATGTAGGAAATTAAATGAATATAAACCCTACGTGACAGAGCCTCCCCCCTTTAAGATATGGAAGCACTCCATGTCTACGTTATGGAGTTTAATTTCCTATAACCGTAGCTTCGGGGTGTCTGTCCTCTTCCCTCTCATCTTCCCCCTCCATCTCTGTCCAATTCCTACTCAAGTCCACTCCTCAAAGTTTCCTTCCCCTGGAATGTCTCATATGCGCGCTTGAAAGAGCGTCGCCGCTTCTGACATTTTTGAAAGATTTCCTGTGATAGCGGTGGAATATCCCTGCCACTATCGTCATCTTCGTCAGTTTTGGCGATCGTCAGGAGATGGTCGGAGGTTGGCACTGGTTTTTCCAAGTATCTCTTTAAGAGATTTAAATGGAAAACCTTCTCCTTTCCTTCAATAGAGATCTGGTAGTTAGCCTTAGAAATCTTTTTCAGGACGGTAAACGGCCCTTGCCATCCGATCTTCAGTTGGTTGTTCTCGGTAGGGAGCAACACCAAAACTTTCTCTCCTGCTTCCAGTTCTCTCTCTTCCGCGACTTTCCTGTATCGGTTAGCGTGCTTGGTGCGTGCTCGCTTAAAGTTAGTCGTTGCTAGGTCCCACCCTAGTTTCAACCGTTCCTTTAAAACCGACACATATTTACTGGCTGAGACAACTGTCTCATCAGCCTTCTCGTCTGTCAGAGACTGAAGTAAGGCTTCAAGCGGGCCCTTAATGGGTCTGCCGAATAAGAGTGTAGCTGGCGGAAATCCTGTGGAAGTATGAGGAGATTCTCTGTAGCCAAATAATGCTGCAGGAATACAGAGATCCCAATCTTCAGGTTTCACTTGTGCCAGCTTACTTAGCATCATGGTGAGGTTTCCATTAGCACGTTCCACGAGCCCATTTCCCGCCGGAGTATATGGCTTAGTGTGGATGTGTTGGGTCCTCAAGATCTTAACGATCTCATCCATCAACAGGTTTCGGTATGGAGATCCATTATCCGTCAACACTTGCTGAGGGAATCCCAACCGAGTGAAAATCTGCACGAGGGCTTCTGCGACATGCTTGGCATCTGCGCATGTTAGCGGGATAGCTTCTGCCCATAAAGTGCATGTATCGACTAAGGTCAGGATGAACCTGTTCCTTCTTTTAGTCCTTTCGAAAGGCCCTAAAATGTCGATCACAACCCGTTCGAATGGTGTACCCACTATTGGCATTTCACCCATGTGGACTGGGGGTGCCCGTTGCTTGGGTGGCACACGTTGGCACTGGGCACAGGATTTGACATATCTGATGATATCAGTATTCACTCCTGGCCACCAATAATGAGTGGTTATACGTTGGTTTGTGGCGTTCTGTCCCATATGTCCGCTAAAGGGAAGAGAGTGCCCCATTTCTAGGATTTGGCTTCTGTACTGTTTCGGTACTAGGAGCTGGTTGTAACCTTGGTCAGGCTTGCCCGTTCTCCGATAAAGTACGCCATCCTCAGAAAAAATGTCCCCGTGCTGTTTGGGTTCCTTAGCCATGGGCAGTTTCCTAAAGCAGGGTGCCAAAGTAGGGTCCTTGTATTGCGCTTCTTTAAGTTCCTTAGGTAACAAATTTGGCGCAGGCTCCCGTTCCTTCTTGGTTTGCCCTCTTGTAGTTACCGCTGCCACAATCGGCTCTTCCGGTTTCCCAATACACACGTATCTCCCGCCAAGTATGACTGGGTAGATGGGGTCATCCATAACAGCCGCTTTGATCACACCTCTGACAAAGTCAGAGTGTATCTCCACCAATGCGATGGGAAGCGCTGTAGGTGCATCACTCTTACGAACTCCACAAAGTTTGACGGTCTCTCCTGTCTCTTGACCGGGTTTAACCAGGTTTCTGGCAACAATGCAATCGTAAGAAAGCCCCGTGTCAAATAAGCAAGAAGTTTGAGAACCGTTCAAAATAACAATACCTCGCGTTGAGGGTCTATCCCCAAGAGGTTGGGAATCACTGTCAATAATTCCGCCTTGCGAGACTGTTAATAAGCATCCGATGCGTTTCGGCTCGGTGTGCTCGGTCTGATCATATGTCCCGTGCTCAGGGGTTCTCCCTTTGCCACCTTGTCCTTTCTGGCTACGCTGCCATGTAGGTCGGTCGGGTTGATCAGACTGTTTGGGGTGGTTGGGGTACTTGTTCTTGTAGAACTTGGATTTTTCAGGAGGGGGGTTTTGAGGTCCAGTTTCTCTGTGGTTGTTTTGGGTAGAAGCCTGAGAAGATTGCTCTAGGTTATGTTTTCGAAAATGCTCCTCTGTCGGTTTCCGCTTTGTGGCCGGTAGTTCAGCCAGCGCATTGTGATAACGCTCAGACTTTTCCAAAATGTCTTCAAGTTTTTCTGCCCCCTGCTCAGCGAGAAATCTCCGGGTATCAGCAGACAAAGTGTTCTTTATTTGTTCAGTTAGAACAAGTTCCTCAAGACCTTCATAGGTAGAGGGGAGCTGCGAAAGCTCAAGGCACTTTGTTAGATATCCCTTAAGACGAGATGAGAACTGGTGAAAAGTTTCAGAATTCTCTTTCCGGCTGTTGCGAAACAGTTGCAAAAACTTGCGAGCGTTCATTTCAAAGCGCTCCAGTAACGCTTTCTTCAACACATCGTAGTCGTCTTGTTGGCTACTTTCCAGCTTAGAATAAACATCATAAGCAGAACCTTTTAGGGCCTGGGAAAGTTTCATATTCCAACGCGACCTCTCTAACCCGTACAGAGTTGCAATTTTCTCAAATTTTTCTAACCATGTGTCAATCTTCTCATTTGGACAAGGAAAAGATTCAAGAGTGAAAGACATAGCATTTAGTTGAAGGGATTGAGTGTTAGCAGGGTCAGTTAAGGAAGAATGAGGAGAAGACTCTCCATTGCTGGAGGTAGAGGCAGCACCACGACTTTGGAACTCAAGAGTTTTAAGCGCCAACTCGTGCTGTCTCTGTTCCCTCTCCTTCTCGTGCTGTCTTTCCTTCTCTCTTTCCTCATGCTGCATCCTGCGAATTTCCATTGCCTCGTCCATTTTCTTCTGCTGTAAAGCTTCGGCTGCTTCTTCTTTCCTCCTAGCTTCTTCTTTTTCCTCTTTAGCTTCAGCTGCTTTCCTCTCCGCGTCATATCTCTCAAGTTCGTCTCTGACAAAAGCTTTCGCTTCCTCTCCTTCCAGTCCCTCCTCTCTCGCTTCGTCCCTGAGAAATTGTCTAAGCTTTGCCCTCTCGGCCATATTATGTCAGTGACTGAGACTAGTGGAGAACGAAATTAGGAAAAAGGATACACTGGTTCCTACCACTTACGAGAAAAAAAATTACCAAAAATCAAAAGATGATATCCTTAACCCTGGGATACCTCCTCCAAAATAAAATCTAACTATCGCTGCTATTATCGGCAATAAAGCACTCAATGCAAAACACGACTACGCCAAATAAATGGTAGTTAAGATTACTTCTGAAAAATAAGTTGCTACAGTGGAAAAGCAAAAGAATATTGCAAAAATTAAAGAGAAAAATAATCCCTTAATTTTTAAAAATCCACTATAAGTTCGCCCCTGAAGTCAGATCGGGTAAGGGAGGGAATTAATCTGGACAAAAAGTCCGAAACACACTCCTTAACTTAGTTCAAACGCCGTTCTGCCTCAGTACCCAGTGAATGTTATACACTCACCACTTTACCAGCATTTAGTATTACAATCAGCAGTTAACATATATCCCGACAAATCAACCTGTAACCAAAAATGTATATTATTCAAAGATGCTGTGGAAAAAAAAAACTTATTAGTTTGTGTGGTCAGCACGCCCGTAAACAGATCGCTAGTCTAGGGGGTAATTTTTTTAAAAAGATACACAACTCACAAGACATCACACTCTTACTCTATTACAGAATAAGAATCTTAAATACAAAATCCAGATAGACGAGTCCACGTTTGTCGTACTCGTCTTCCTATTCTAAGTTCAAGACCGGAAACGAGCCCTCATTTGTCGTAGATTTCCGATAGGAGAATTAAGACTAGGTTTGGTCCCTTCTGAATAGGTTTGAATGGGTGATAGACTCAGTGAGAGTTAGTGAAAGGTAATAGAATTTCCACACACGTGAGATGATAGATTTGATATAGTGGCTGTCTCTGAAAGCGAAAAGAATTCTTCTCTCTCTCACCTATCTTCTACAACAGTTGTTACAGCGTCAGACAGACTACACCAATATACATATTACGTATATTTCTATCACTCACAGGCACGCACATACACGTGACGACAGGTAAACACACAGACGTGGGAAAACTATAACAATGATATATATATTATCTAGAACGAGCTGACCAAACACGATTATTAAGTTCAAGAGCGATTTTATTATCAGGAAAAATCGGCTCACAACATCAAAGAAAGTACATCAAGGAAAATACATATACACATAGTCATAAAAAAATCAAGTAAATGTTGCAAGGATGATAGCCCCGTTATAGTGTTAACTCTAGGTTTAGCCCGGCCCCGTTAAGAGAACAGATGATGGCGCCCGAGTCACAGATACATAGAGTTTGATTCTAAGAGTTGTCTTTGTTTTATCTCGTAATTATATGCACAGAGGTTGAAAAAAATCTGATTTAACCTAAGACAAAACACAAGAACTCTAGCCTTAGCAACAAATTATGCAGATTGAAAAAAAAAATTAGGACAGCAACAGGGTGTCAAAGATAAAATAGTGAAAAATATCACTCAAACCAGCGTACACTCATTCATTCCGCCATGGCTTCTCATACTTGTACTCACGACTTTGCTTGCTGCCTCTTGGAACACATTGATTTTAGATGTTCACACAGACTCAAAAAATGCAGTCTTCTGCCAAGAAGTCCCCAGTTCCAAAAGACGTATTTAACTTGGAGTCTCCGGGAACGACTACTTGGGTATGCAAATTTGTTCAAATGTCTGATTAAGTCACCTAACAATTATTCCAGGCGCGGGAGTTAGCAGAGCACAGTGTCAATAGCGTAGGTTTCTAAAAAATGATGAATGTCAGGTCGGTGCCTTCCCTCAGTATAGGATTCACTTTAGTCACACCACAGATTTGTCCACAAGATATAATCTAGTCGGGAAATGATTGTTAATATTCACGCCACCAGGCAGCAAATTATATAGAGTTTCTAGAAGAAATTAAGTGCTGGCTCCAAGGTCCAGTATTTATCATTACAGTCTTTGAAAACCCGTTATAGGGATATTAGTATTTCTGTCTAACTTGCACCGTCAGATCAGTGTTACTTGAGAAAACCCACGTGGTTCAAAATAAGGACTGTCTATTTCTTCACAAGTATGGAAACTACTACTAGGTGCTGGTAAAGTTAGGGTCACCCCAAAACTTTCACTGTGTGGAGGAAAAATAACACATATAATATAATAAACAGAATCTGTACTGGTTAAAACTTACATTTAAACTTGCAAGCAGAGAGCTTTGCTTATCATTTAAACTTCCCGTGACGTAAGTTATATTTAAAAATCAGCAATCCTCATAAATTAAGAACACGTGCGTATTCCGTCACCATTCATGAGGCTGGATTCTAGAGTTTATACGTTAGTTTAGAAAAATACACTCGACTGAGTATTAGCAGTTAAATTAAATTTATAAATAGCTACAATTGCCGTTATAAGCTAGAAATTTTAATTTTATTCTGCTTTCCACTGAATGCTTCCCTAGAAAATATAATAGCCTACCACTTTATTTCTCTTCTGCGCTAAAGAAATAGATTAAAATGAATTAAGCGATTTAACACTTTAACACTCACAAAATCTATATATCTATCATATTAATTACCTCAACCACAGAATTACAGGTAGTCGCACAACTTAAGAACAAAAATGCTGAAAATATTTCTGGAAGTCTAGAAGTTCGACAAATTGCCGAAACAAACTGAGATCTTCGCTAACAGCTATTCTGTTTTCGAGCGACCTATCTACTGTGGAGTCTATGAGCGAGAATGAAATTAAAGTTTCAAACTTGGCCAATATCTTAAAATCAGACAAAGGGCCCAAACTTATTTCGCCAAGCGAAATTATCTCCCCTACTCCCAACATTTACGTCCGCTTAACGCGTGTCGTAACTGTCACCTACTGACCACGATGTACGCGTGTCAGTTTCAAATCCCAGACAGCCTGACTCCATTTCAGGGCAGTTTTCACACTACAGCTGACCATGGCCCAAGTGAGCGCCGTGTCAGTTTGGGATTTTCCAGACAAATGTCTGGATACTGACCGGTGCAGATGTAAAGTATCACACCTCACCGGGACTTATGCCGAGAAGAAGCTCGCGCGCTCGGTGAGAATGTAGACGATTTGCTACGTCCTGTGTTCAGCGAACCGACTTATCACGCCTTCTGACGCCCTGCAGCCCTGACATCTACGTAATATCGTCCTAGCGCGATTCTCAGTTTTAGAGAAAGGAAAACAGGTAAAGTTTGCGAATTATATGAAAATAATATTCGCAAAACGAATGGACGAAAAATATACAGGAAAAATGAAATACAGAGATAATAAAAGAGAGAATTTGGGTGAACGAATAGGAAGAAGATGTAGGAAATTAAATGAATATAAACCCTACGTGACAATATCCACTCACGTGCATGCACATTCAAGTGACGACAGGTAGACACACAGACGTGGGAAACTATAACAAATAATTATATAGATATTTAGAACGAGCTGACCAACATGCTGATTAATTTATTGTTAAGTTTATTTATCATATGTAAACTTACGTCACAACATGTAAAATACATCAAGCATATACAAAAAACTCATAAACAAAAATCAAGAAATGCTACAAGAATGATAGACCCGTTGGTATGATCCTTCCCTCGATGGAAAGCCCACAGTCCCGTTAGAAGAAAGTGATAGCCCAAAGAGTCACAGATACATATGATTTAGTCTAAAAATTCTTCCCCCTTTAAGGTATGAACAGACTGGATACTCTGATCTAGTATAAGGGAATATATAGATATATAGTTAGCAATACCTTGCATAAAGAAATGTTATGACAGCAAAAATGAATGGGTATTAAAATACCACCATAAAGGGATCGCTCAGTCCAGCATTCGCTCTATTCATTCAACTGTGCTCACGTGCATTTTCAACAACAACAAAAATTATTTTTAGGACTTGCCCATACATAATCTTTATTGGTAATCTTGGCCAAGAAAACCCCAGGTCCAAAAAAGACGGGTTGAATTCACTACTTCCGGGACCGTTCTCTTGGGAATACTATTGTTTTGGATGTCTGTTTAAGTCACATAAAATTTTCCAGGCACGAGCGTTTATAGCTAGCACAGTGTCAATATCTTAATTTTCAAACGAATGAGGAATGTCAGGTCGGCGCTTTTTCTCAATATAGGAATTTAGTTGGTAACACCACCACTTGTCAACAGTGTCGGGAAATTTACTGATTGAAATATGTTACTTGCCACCAAGGCGGAAAAATGACTAGAGTTTTCTCAGGAAGAATCAAATCAGGCTCGATGACCCGTTACTTCTTTAACCTCTTAAAGTTCATGTAAAAGTTATACATCAAATCTTTAAGGTAAGAATGTTTGTTGTTTTCTTCACAGATTTATCTCTTTTACTCAACCGCTGGCAAAGTTTGGGTACCACAGTTTCACTGTATATAAGTGGAAAAAAACGCATATCAAATAATTATACATACTATAACTGATAATTTAAACTGCAAGCGTAGCTTGTCTTATCATTTAAATTTTCCCGTGAAATAAGTTATATATAAAATCATCAATCCTCATGAATTAGGAATACCTACGTGTTCCGTCACTACTCATGAAGCTTCTAGCATTTATTAGTTAGTTTAGAAAAATTACTCTCGTCTGATTATTTAGCAGTTAAGTTAATTCCTTATGGCTACCTGGCTTTAAGCTAGAAATTATACTTTATTCTGTTTTCCACTGTAACTCAACAGCTAGAGAATATAACCGACTTATAAATATTCATTCTGCACAAAAGAAACTAGTGAAATATGAAATAAGCGATTATCACTTTATCACTTCACAAAATACTAGATATAATATATTTTTACCTCAAACAGAACTACAGGTAGTCGCACAACTTAGAATCATACGCTGAATATTTATGGAAGTCTAGAAGTTCGACAAATTGTCGAAACAAACTGAGAAACTTCGCTATACAGCTTATTCTATTAGCACGAAACATCCCGTCTACTGCGAATTTAGGAGCGAGAATGAAAATCTAGTTTAACATTCTGGTTATATCTATCAAACAGACAAAGAGGTGAACGTTTATTTCGCCAAACCGAAATAATCCCCCTTTCCGTCTATAACACTTTACGTTTAACACCAAGAGGCTGACGAAAACTGACACTCTGCGTCTCTGACACCACCGTCTAAGAAACGGCCGTAGCGCTAAGTGTCAGATGCAAATGTAGACAACTTGTCTGCAATGCAGGGGCAGTTTTCGCACCTCACGCTGACCATGGCCCACAATGAGTGTCGTGTCAGGTGAAATTTCCAGACAAATGTCTCGAACTGCACCGTAGAGGTGTCAGTTATCGCGCTTTTCCTGAGCGCTCAGCCGAAGAAGCTGCGCCTGTCAGCTGAAAGTGCAGACATAGTCTGCTCGTATGTCTGAGATAAACGAAAGTCACAGTTTCGTGTCCTGACATCTAATGCAAATAGAAATGCATTTAACACTGTCCCGTCTCTGTAGAGACTGACACGTTACGTCATAACTGCGTTCTCAGTTTTGAGAAAAGAAATAGGTAAACGTTAGAATGGGAAAATAGTAATGTGTATAGTCGCAAACGTACGAATGCGAAAAACACAGGAAAAAGGATAAAAATGATAATAAAATAGAGAATACGGGTGAAAAAATAAGAAGAGGATATAGGCAATTTATAGATCATAAATGTCTACGTGACACCTGATATACGGGAGTGATACATGGACAATGAGTAAACAGATAGGAAAAGCACTGGAGGCCACAGAGATTTTGTGTTACAGAAGAATTTTAAAAATACAATGGAAAGCTAAAAAGAGTAATGAGGATCTCCTGAAAGAGGCCAAAGCGCGAAAAAAAACTTATTCGTTATGTTAGAAATAAGCCATCCACTTTTTTGGGCATGTTCTGAGAAGAAAAAAGCTGGAATATATCGTAACAACAGGTAAGATTGAAGGAACAAGAGATAGAGGAAGAAACAGAGAACAGATACTGGACAGCTTGACATCGTAGAATGAGAAAAAGTCAACATCAGAATTGAAAAATATTATTGGAGACAGGAAGTTGTGGAGAGACATGATTCACCACCAGGCATTGTTCTTAAAGAAAATAAAGATAGATTCTCCGTCGATCACAACTGCCGTTAAAAGAAAAAGATAAAGATAGTACCCTAGCAAGTACTGCCTTAAGGGAATGAAGTGTTAGAGACTTAACTATACTAGGTCCAGCTTGTTTATAAGGTGCGTTGACCAGTTCCTCGCTGCCTTTGTCGACTCTAACTGAAGAGCTAAGGAACCATAACAACGATGTTTTAGACAGTCTTTCCGAAGCACTGATGACAACGAGCTATAAATTCACCAATTAATATTAGACAAACATAAAGGTATGTTTACAAGCCTCGGGTTTCCCTTCCTTATGTGTTATAAATGTTTATAAATTCACCAGAATGAAAGTACAGTGGATTCCTGCCCATTACAAGATACAAGGTATATGGAAATGAAAAAGCAGTATATGAAAAAAGTAATAATCAGAAACTGTTCTAATGAAAAATGGCATAGACAGCACACAGAGCCAGATAGAAGAGAAGCAGTGTGTCGCTACAAAGGCTTTGGTTCACTTTCCCTATTTGTCTTCTTGTTTAACTCTTTGACTCCGGAACAACGCCCAGAGCGTTGGTTAGATTTGACACCCGTGCCAAAACAACGCTCAGAGAGTTGTTTTTAGTCTATCATGAATTTAAATTACGGCACAAGGTGGAAAATAATTCCGGAGTCAAAGAGTTAAGAGATATTATGACAGAACTATTGCTTTGTCCACCCGGAATCAATAAGTCTATGAGTGTAGCTACTGTATCTATGGGACTGGCAACGTCAGTACGTACAACAAATTGTCATAAATACCACCACTGTATGAGTATGTCAAGGCTTGGTGCATGTTTCCTGCAGAGGAGATAACTACAGTGGTAGCTCCATGATCCGTAAGGAGTGCAAAAGAAATGGACGATAGCTACTGCATCTGCAGTGCATACCCTTGACTGGAGCCCACAGGCAAATAGAAGAGGAAGACGGGCGAAGGAAAAGTTGGAGAAAACCGGTGAAAGATTAAGCCAATGTTGCAGTAATCTAGTAGGCTATAAGAAATTAGACAGGTAGGCAGGTTGGCAGACAGATGGACAGAGACAGACTGGCAGAGAGAGAAACAGACGGACGGATGGATGATCGACGGACAGACAGGTGGGCTGATGACGAACAGGAGACGAACGGACAGACGACAATACTGATAGCCAGACGGGTAGACAGACAGACAAGTAGATAGATAGATAGAAAGATAGAAAGATAGAAAGATAGATAGATAGATAGATAGATAGATAGATAGATAGATAGATAGATAGATAGATAGATAGATAGATAGATAGATAGATAGATAGATAGATAGATAGGCAGGCAGGCAGGCAGGCAGGCAGACAGACAGACAGACAGATAGGCAGACAGACAGACAGACAGACAGATAGACAGATAGACAGATAGATAGATAGATAGATAGATAGATAGATAGATAGATAGATAGATAGATAGATAGATAGATAGATAGATAGATAGATAGATAGATAGATAGATAGATAGATAGACATTTTTCCTCTTTTGGCTAGGCGCGCTCCGTTCAGTTCAGATACAGGGTCCGTAGGTTATATTAAGGCGCATGTCAAAATAAAAAAAGACCTTGTGGTCTGTTCAGTAATAATTTTGTTTAACGCAATAATATACAATGAAATAAATCATATAAATATAATAAATCGTTTTGTAAAGCTGGTTGAAAAAAGACGATAGATAAAATCAGAATTCAAGAAAAGGAAAGAAGGAAAACTGTAAAGAGATAATACGTGAAAAATACGTTTCCAACAAATAACTTATTTTAAAACTCTCACAGGAAGTCCAAGGACACAGAACAAACTTTATATACGAGAGTAGTGAACCTAATTTATGGGGGCTGATCTGTCATGCTCATTTTCCTTCCATCTTTGAAATTAATCTTGCATTTTATTTCTTTGATTTTGTTCTTGCATCCCAAACAATTAATTTGAACGACGTATAAATCAATATCAGGTGAAGGCTTATCTCTATGTCAATTAAACTTCAAATACTCATCCCTGGACTCGCTTTCAGTTTTGTAGGAGCGTCACTAGAGCCCACGAGACTTGCTTTCAATCTATCCGGTCACTAGAGCCCACGAGATTTGCTTTCAATCTATCCGGTCACTAGAGCCCACGAGATTTGCTTTCAATCTATCCGGTCACTAGAGCCCACGAGATTTGCTTTCAATCTATCCGGTCACTAGAGCCCACGAGATTTGCTTTCAATCTATCCGGTCAGACAAAATATAGGGAAAACATGACTAAATGCATTTTGATATAAACGTTGAGACTGTGAAAGGAGATACACTAAGTGTGTATATGTAACATTAACTCTGTTATAAAATACTTATATCATGGGAAATCTTTTTAATCAAGGACTTTTTTTTTAAGATCATAATTTTTCCTGTAAATTTGTTGCGTTTAAAATCCTTGACCCATCTGTACAACAAGTTAAAAATCAAACAGACAGATATGTGCCCATGTGGGGAGGACAGACAAACAGATATGTGCCCATGTGGGGAGGACAGACAAACATATATGTGCCCATGTGGGGAGGACAGACAAACAGATATGTGCCAATGTGGGGAGGACAGACAAACAGATATGTGCCCATGTGGGGAGGACAGACAAACAGTAGAAGACTGTCGGCTCCATGAGAGGAGCAAGGTTGCAGCTTTGCCTTCTCCAACCCAGTTGAGGGAGAAACTGTATGGTGACGAGAGAAGCCTGAGACGACTTCCAGCGAGAGATAGATGTGGTTATTTAAGATCGAACGACGACAAAGTAGAAGAAGAAATCATTGACGCTCAAAACCTCTATGTTCCACTTATCGTAGAGAGCTAACAATTGTGTGAAACTCATTTCTTTGTATATTTTAATCTAGCAAATTTTAACAGATTTTGACCCAGCCTGTGTTATATTCCTAAAATAATATACATAAGGTGGAATTAACTCCATTAAAGAAGGTGTTTTAAAGTAGGGGTAAATACTTTATGAATAAAATTACAATAAACTGCGAATATAGATATTGAAAACGCGGGCGTCGAATGGTTAATGATGATGTGCGTATTACATCCATATGGGGTGTGTGTGTTTTTTTCAAACAACAAGGTTAGTGAGTCTTTTGTTTTAAACACATCTGTAGTTATGGCCAACCTTCCTGTGAGCTTTTCATTAAGTGTTTGATTTTATCAAAGTATATATCATGCCTGCGTCATCAGCACACCTATATATGGCAGCGAGACATGAACGACTTATGCTAAGCAAAAAAAGAAGATTTACCTTCTAACTACGGTGTCAACGCCACATTCGTGGTATTTCGTGGAAGGGCAAAGTGACGAATGTCGAGTTGTTGTCACGTACTGGCCTTCAAAGCATGTATACACTGCTTAGACAGCGCTGATCAAACCACGCTGGATTGGCCATGTCCGCCGCATGGAAGATGGTCGCATCTTCCAAAGGTAACTTCTACAGACAACTGGCAGATGGCAAAAGAACAGCCGGCCGAAAGCACCTGAGATTCAAAGATGTGTACAAGAGAGACATGAAAGCACTGGATATAAATCCAGCAATCTGTGAAGATAAAGCTGGTGATCGCACCAAGTGCTGATTCTTCGTACTGCACCACCTCAGATTGGACAAAAGAAGAAGAGCATTCCTATAGTCAGTTAGGACTGAAGAGGGATCCTGCTACTACTACAGTTTATTCAAAGATAAATGTTACTGGGCAGAAGGGACAATCATTCTAATATTCAGTTATGACTTTCAAATTTAAACTGCCCAACCTACAGTAATGAACGGAGTAGCATATGGCAACAACCCACTTCTGTCAACGAAAAACTGTTTGGAGATGTCGGGAACCTTGAGTTGACTACTGCCTTTATTAGAGTCATAAATGTGGAGGTCTGAAGGCGAACGAGGAAGAAGAAGAAATATAAAACCTGAAAGAAACAATCACTTTTATTATTGTTATCACATGCACTAAAACAAGGGGGAAAAAATAAATGTTCAATACAAACGTGACATCAGTAAAAGTTGAAATCCAGTTATCATTATTCGGTAATTCATGATATCTTTTTAAAATGTACCTAAATTTGTAAATGATATGACAAGTTACTGAATAGTGCATACTGGCAGGCCGTACACCTTTCTCCCTTTGCACGGAAACTTACTTACTTACTTAGCCGTTCCTCTTCTACCGTGAAGTGTAAAAATTTGGAAGAGAGAGCGCCATACTATCCTATCCACTGTCTTCCTCTTGGCATGGTTCAGCAAGGAAACTAAAGGTTTAAAAATGTGTTCTTTCTTATATTCTTGCCACAGAAGAAGAAAGAATAATCCAAATTGAAAACAGGGCAACAAATGAAGAGATCAAATAAATAGTGAAAAATAAGTTTTAAAGAGAAATGGCATAATGAACACCCCGAGGCGATACAATAGAAGCATACTACACATTGTCAAGAAGAGATTGTGGTAGATTATTAATAGTCAAAGAGAGGTAACTAATTTTAATAGTGAATAATAATAAATTAGTAATAAGGGAATTTGCATATTTAATAAGGATGCGCCACGGGCAATCACGTGGTACAAGTTGGAGTAGGTCTATAAATAAGAGTCGACCACATGCCTCCATTCTCTTTTACGCCATGTAACTCGTTGAGACAGCAGCACAAATGTGCTCAGCAACATTATCCACAGATGGTAGATATCGTGTAAGCGGTTTGCAAGACTATCAAGTAACAGTGAGAGCAAGATGCTTGATGCCACGAGCATTGTAAGGTGATCACCCTTATACCGAGAGAAACGTTGGTATGTAAAATAAGTATATAAAAATGAGTAGCCACGCAGAGAAACCAGTTAGGTCGTGAACAGACGAGGCCACGTGCTGTGGGCCAGAGACTTAACTCATAAGAACAGTTTGAAGTTTAAATTAAAAGGACAGTAAATACTCCGGATATATGGATATATAGAAGAATGGGACGTATCTCATGGAAAGAGATGAAAACAAATAAGGAGGTCCTAGAAAATCTAGGTATGAAAAGAGAACTAATGAGGGAGATCAAAGTTTGGCATCTAAAATACTTTGGCCACATAAAAAGGCATAACACCTTGCAGACGACCATAATAGAAGGGAGAGTTGAAGGCAAACGTGCAAGGGGAAGACAGCGCTATAAGTGGGAAGATAACATCAAGATATGGATAGGAAAGAGTCTATCAGAGTGCACCACCAAGACAAGAGACAGAAAACGTTGGAGATCCATTACAGCCAACCTTCATTGTGGAGACGGCAACTGATTATGATGATGAAATACTCCGGAAAAATTAACGTAACCTGGAAGTTTTCCAGTATATTCAAACATTACCTGAAATCAGCTGTATGAATCCAGAATGAAGATGTCCTGTGTAATGTAGCAGATTAAGAACCACGTGTCGAGATAGCAGATATAAATTAAGGAAACTTCCATGACTAATGAGAACACTAAGGTATGCGAGATTAGTATACGAACAGGATGAGATATGCCCTGCAGATCTTATGTTGGCTTTCGTTCCATTTGGAACTCCTTGTACACGTGTTAAATAAACGTTCTTATGGTCAGTTATTCAGCAAGTCTAGCTACATCTTGTATTTACTTGTGTCATGTGACGTCATCATCATCAATATCAATGTACAAAGAACTTGCGATTATTAATATTATATCACGAGCAAGTAAAGTTTAATGTGTGGCCAATCTTCACCAAGTGGCCGAGCAGTCAGTGCTGCGATAATATCAAGTGATAATTTGTTCAGATTGAGAACCGACCATTGCAAATGTGGTGAAGTGGGATGTTATAAATATTTATAGGGGACTTAGTGTACTGACTGAGATCAGCTGTGAAGGTATATATATCTAATAAGAGTAGTGTATTATATATAACCTTACTTGCTACCACATATCTATATATCTCAGTCAGAATTATTCTGGAATAGAGTGATGACTACGTTATGTGTCTAGGGTATGTGTATGATGAAGTGTAAGTCACAACAACAGACAGATAAACAATTTAATTTAATCCACTACTCTTAACAACACTGTGACACTCACATACATATAACACTCTATGAGAATATCTTAAAGAAGTCACTCGTAACTTTTCAAATAACAATATGTATTCATTACTGGCATGAATGAATATGTGTCCTGATTCAACTACAAGGGAACCAGGAATCACAATCAATTTAAATTACAAGTTATGTACAGAATGTATTTAATATGAATATTGTAGTGACATATATTATTACAAATATTCTATGTGTGTCAGTTGTGAAGTAGTAAAATGAGGTAATACTGGTTTTGTTTTGTTCAAGCTCTGTTAGTATTTGTCATCATGACTTCAATAGTTTGTCTTTTGGGACTAGTATTGGAGATGTTCTCAGTTCCTGATATTACGACAATTAAATTCCCCTCTAAATGTTATTTTTATAAAGTCATTTCAAGATGAGGGGACATAATGTTGAGCTCAGCTGGCCAAGTTAGCTTATCTGGCGTGATGGCGGCAGGAAAGGACTCCTCTGCTCGAATTCTCCTCTGGGCTCTGGAGACACCTCACTGATAGCTAAAAGGACCAAGGAGTATGCTGTCCGACACTGGATTCAGCAAAGCTCTGACCAGGTGCTGCTCAGTACCATCAAGACCACTGTCCCTGAAATCAAGAAGGATGTACCTTCTACTTCATAACTAACTTATACTCTCTTTTACACTGATCACAATACAGCACAAACATTGAGTTCAGAGCGTTAGGCCAACTGTCAGCTTCATTCTGAAGTACTTTATACCAGCATTAACCTCCTTAATGGTTACTACGCCTCTGCAATTCCAGCATTATTTCTTTCTAGTCAATCATCTAGGTGTCAGTGTACTGTTTGGCCATTCCATGCCGTTTTACTTTCCTTCGACACCCTCTGTTCAGGCTGGAGCATTATAGGCTTTACCTCACGTTTGCCACTGAACTACACATATATATACAGGCATAAATCAACAATACACATTCAATTTTCATTAATAGATACTGAATGGTTCAAGCTTACCACAATTTCATGGAAATAAACACAGATACGTTGATTAGCAATGAATTCTGGCACAATTACTGGCACAAATTTCCATCTGCTTATGTTCCAGGCTTTTATTTTAGCAAAATTGTGAGCTGGCTTCAACGCACTGATGCTTTATCAAGCTTATTTAAACAAGTGGTTTCGAACTAACGCTCCCAAGTGTGTATATCAGTGAGACTGGCCAATGAGCCACGTTTCGACAAGTGTTTGAAAAAATGTTACCTTTCCCCGTTTCCCCTAACAACGAAAGATAGTATTTATAGTCCGACCAATCGTGGTTAGGCTTTCATTTGTTGCGCTCCAATCAATTGGGAGTTTACATGGTAGGCTATTTATGTAACGTAAGGTTTTTTTCAAACACGTTATAAAAAAAAATTTTATGAGCAGAAATGATTCCATGCTGTCAGGCATCCTCACTATTTTATTTTGGGTATAATTTATTAATTCCTGGACTATTTGCGTAACGTTTTACATATTATTTGTCAGCAAGCCCTAAGGAACCCAAATATACCAATTTGAAAGAGCTACGTGGCTGCGTTCAAAATATGTATTTTCTACCTCCTGTTTCGAAGATGTGATGTCTGGGTACTGTTATGTTTTCAACCGTAAACCCATCTATTGTTATCTTTCCTAATAAGCGTTTTTTATGATTTATAAACCTAACTCTGGGAAAGGGTAGTGTATTTTATCACTGTCCGTCTGAAAAAAAATTAGTGCATGTAGACTTACACGCGTGATGGCAGCATTTGTGTATCGCGCGACGCGTGTTGCATGCGTTCCTGATTTTCAGCCCTCCCCTCTCTCTTTATCCTTTTGTCCATCTGTTCGTTCGTTTTGGTAACGCAGTGTAGAAAAAGACATGAATGGAATTTAAAATTTAGGTCAACTTGCATATTTCAAGGTTTTTCTTAGAAAGGCAGCACATTTTATTGTGTGTTTGGGAAACGCGTGTATGTTGCAGAAGGCCTTTAATATCAACGTGAAACGTTACAATTTGCTTACGCAGTAGAAAACAAGGGGATT
The DNA here is from genome assembly GCA_024509875.1 of Oreohelix idahoensis. Lineage (NCBI taxonomy): Eukaryota > Metazoa > Mollusca > Gastropoda > Stylommatophora > Oreohelicidae > Oreohelix > Oreohelix idahoensis. The sequence continues at coordinate 707,856 of JAMPIV010014629.1, forward strand.
TCGAGTACAGTCTTTGTGACAGCACTGTTATTTACCATTGCTCTTCTCTTTATTTATTATATGTATTTATTAGGCTTTATATTTACTTGATAATTTATATATGTGGATTAGAATATTCCACGACACCTCCCCTCTTAAAACAGACATTATATGTCAGTCCTTTATTCTATATTCACATAGAGAAATTTATTATTATTTCTGGGGTTTACGGTGATTCTCATCACACGGATGGCGGCTTAAAAAAATCCGCTCCCAAATTGGTTTTTCCAGATATATACTCGATGCTAAAATTATATGGAGCCAGAAGCAAAGACCATCGGAGTAACCTAGAGTTCTCATGCTTAGCCTGTGCTAGAAACGATAAAGGTTTGTGATCTGTTTGCAACTTAAATGCCTTCCCATATAGATAAATATTGAATTTCTTTATTGCCCATATTACTGCAAGACATTCTTTTTCGCTAGTTGAGTAGTTGATTTCAGCTTTATTCAGTCTGGCAAACAGCTGATTTGTATCCGGCAATGGATCCACCTGTCCTTCTGTAATAGCATTCAGTCTTCTGTAATCTATACAGAGTCTATGTTCTCCAGAGGGCTTCCTTAAAAGTACAACACCGGAGCTATACGAAGACTCACTGTGCGAAATAATTCCTTCCTTCAACAGATAGTCTATCTCTTCCTTCAAAGCTTTCTCCTTAGCAAACGGAATCGAATATGGTTTCATACAGACAGGTGTGGAGTCTATCAGTTTCATATCATATTCCAATAGGTTTGTATGCCCTGGTCGGTCTGTTAACACCTCTGCATGATTATTTAGAACCTGTTGCACTCTCTTTTTCTGAGTTTTCGTTAAATGTGTACTGATTTTCACCTGTGCTGCTGTCTCACAGGGGTGTAATGGATATTCAAATGATGAAAGTGGTTCCTTTTTCATCTCCATGGCGATGGACAAGGTCAACAAGTGTGTCTCTTCCTGATGTTCTCTTTCCAAATATTTCTTCAGGAGATTCACATGATAGATTTTTTCTTTCCCCTTCTTATCTATCTTATAATTTGTTCTAGACACCTTCTCTAGAACTGTATATGGACCCTGCCATCCAATTTGTAACTTATTCTGACTCCCAGGCAAAAGAAGCAGTACTTTCTCTCCCACAGCCAAATTTCTGTCTTTCGCCTTCCTGTTATAATAGGCAGCATGTTTCTTCCTGGCTTGTTTCAAATTTTCATTGGCAAGTTTCCAGCCAGTTTTCAACCGAGTGGTCAGCTCATTCACATATTGGTATGAAGATGTAATGTTTTCCTCTGCCTTTTCATCAGTCCACGTTCTTAACAAAGCTACATATGGACCTTTAATTGTGTGGACCTATTTGTCCATGCACCGGTATGGTCTCTTCCACTCGAAGCTTTATAGTGATGATTTTTCCTCCCAGAATTATCATTCACAAAACGACCGCTACCAATTTTTCTTTTGGGGCTTTCTCCCCACTTAAAATTCTTGATGAGAGATTTCCTCCCTACATCCTCTTCCTCCAGTTTGTTTAAGTCCGATTGAGGGATTTTCGGCTTATCCTGGGGTAAGACATCTTTTTGCACTCTCCGCATAGTGGCCATTGTAAAACAGTTAAGTGAAGCTTGTCCGTGAAAAGGGGCTTCCCATTCCATTTGGTCCACTTTTTCAAATCTATTTTTCTTTTTATTGTCAGGCCTAATTTTGCCCCATGGCGTGTCCAGGTCCTGATCCATGTTCCAACTTGTGGGTGTTCCCTCATGTGCTATGCTACACCTTTCTACAAAATTCTCAATGTCCCATCTTGCTTTGGGCCAATAATAATTGTGAGCCACCTTTTGAATGATGGTACCTATTTTCTCATGGTCCCCATCTGGTTTCACATGTAGGCTCCTTATTAAGTCTGCCCTATATCTTTTTGGAAGAACCAGCTGTCCGTGACCTTTGGATCTAGCTCCAGTCTTCCTATACATCAACTTGTTTTTCATGTAAAAATCTCCCTTGCCTGGAGTTGTATGACAAGTTGACAATTTTCTGAAACAAGGCTTGAGTGTTTTATCCCCAGCCTGTGCCTTCCTCATCTCTTCTGGAGTGGTATCTAACATAATATCCTCCTCCTGTCTTGAGGTCGACCTGACCTGAAGGGTTGCCATATACACAGGTTTCCTTCTGCAACGGTCAGTGTCATGATTGTCCATCTGACAATTTTTACACCACCTTTTTCCTTGGTTGAAAGATTTTCTTTCATCATCATATTTCCTTTCATCGAATTGTGGGAATTTATTTTTATTGTCATACCGTGGCCTATCAAATTGGTGCTTACCTTTATTTTGATCCTTAGGATCAAATTTATTAAAGTTCTGTGGTGCCCTAAAGTTATCCACTTGTTTCTTTTTATTACCTGTTACCTCTGCTTGAGCTGCTTGATACCTTTCAGCAACATTTAGCAACTCATCCAGCCTCTCTGCACCTTGTTCCATGAGAAACTTTCTCAGGTCTGGAGCCATGGACTCTCTTAATTGCTCTATAAGGACCATTTCCTTAAGATCTTGGGTTTTCCCCAGAGAAGTCCATTTCTCCAAGTATGTCTCTATTCGTGCAGAGAACTGGTGATAGGTTTCACCTGACAGTAGTTTAGCATTCCTAAATTTTTTTCTATAGAATTCTGCATTCTTTTCATACCTTAACAAAAGAGCCTGCTTTAGCATATCATAATTTTCCTGATCACCTCTGCTCATTTTTGCAAAAACTTCATAAGCTGCCCCACGAAGTCCCTGAGATAACTTTAAGCTCCACCTTTCTCTCTCTAACCCATACGTGGTAGCTAATAGTTCATACCTATTTAGGTAGCTCTCAATATCATCGTCTTTCTCAACAAAATGATCTAAATGAAAATTCATAGCTGAGGTTGAGGCTCCTTGAGTAACCGTAGCATCAGAGGCAAAGGGACTGGCACCATTTTCAGGAGCATGGCCTTGAAACTCAAACTCCCTTAGTCGTAATTCATGTTCCCTTTGTAATCTTTTCTCCTCCTTTTCTGCTTCCCTCTCTGCAGCTAATCTCCTCTCTTCTGCAGCTAATCTTTTGTCTTCTCTTTCTGCCTCCAATTTCTTAGCCTCAGCCTCAATCTGCAACCTCTTAGTCTCAGCCTCAGCTTCAAACTGTAACTTCTTAATTTCCTTGTCAGCCTCTAACTTTCTTTCGGCTTCAAACCTTCTTTCTTCACGTTCAATAAATTTGTCACATTCCGTCGTGACATAGGCAACCATAACTTGCCCATCTAATCCTAACTCTTTTGCAGTCTGAACCGCAGCAGATCGAAATTTGGCCAGGTCCGCCATTGTCTATTATGTAAATTTATACAATGTCTAACCAACAATTCAATCTCTAATGGACAACACAGGCACCGTGAGCTCAACCTTATTTAATTCCACCCAAGGATACCTTTTAATTCTTATATTCCCTGAAGTGAATTACCCCCAATATTTTTAATAGGGAAAGATTCAAAATCCCAAGAGCGAGACCCCAATATATGTGGTGAAGTGGGATGTTATAAATATTTATAGGGGACTTAGTGTACTGACTGAGATCAGCTGTGAAGGTATATATATATCTAATAAGAGTAGTGTATTATATATAACCTTACTTGCTACCACATATCTATATATCTCAGTCAGAATTATTCTGGAATAGTGTGATGACTACGTTATGTGTCTAGGGTATGTGTATGATGAAGTGTAAGTCACAACAACAGACAGATAAACAATTTAATTTAATCCACTACTCTTAACAACACTGTGACACTCACATACATATAACACTCTATGAGAATATCTTAAAGAAGTCACTCGTAACTTTTCAAATAACAATATGTATTCATTACTGGCATGAATGAATATGTGTCCTGATTCAACTACAAGGGAACCAGGAATCACAATCAATTTAAATTACAAGTTATGTACAGAATGTATTTAATATGAATATTGTAGTGACATATATTATTACAAATATTCTATGTGTGTCAGTTGTGAAGTAGTAAAATGAGGTAATACTGGTTTTGTTTTGTTCAAGCTCTGTTGGTATTTGTCATCATGACTTCAATAGTTTGTCTTTTGGGACTAGTATTGGAGATGTTCTCAGTTCCTGATATTACGACAATTAAATTCCCCTCTAAATGTTATTTTTATAAAGTCATTTCAAGATGAGGGGACATAATGTTGAGCTCAGCTGGCCAAGTTAGCTTATCTGGCGTGATGGCGGCAGGAAAGGACTCCTCTGCTCGAATTCTCCTCTGGGCTCTGGAGACACCTCACTGATAGCTAAAAGGACCAAGGAGTATGCTGTCCGACACTGGATTCAGCAAAGCTCTGACCAGGTGCTGCTCAGTACCATCAAGACCACTGTCCCTGAAATCAAGAAGGATGTACCTTCTACTTCATAACTAACTTATACTCTCTTTTACACTGATCACAATACAGCACAAACATTGAGTTCAGAGCGTTAGGCCAACTGTCAGCTTCATTCTGAAGTACTTTATACCAGCATTAACCTCCTTAATGGTTACTACGCCTCTGCAATTCCAGCATTATTTCTTTCTAGTCAATCATCTAGGTGTCAGTGTACTGTTTGGCCATTCCATGCCGTTTTACTTTCCTTCGACACCCTCTGTTCAGGCTGGAGCATTATAGGCTTTACCTCACGTTTGCCACTGAACTACACATATATATACAGGCATAAATCAACAATACACATTCAATTTTCATTAATAGATACTGAATGGTTCAAGCTTACCACAATTTCATGGAAATAAACACAGATACGTTGATTAGCAATGAATTCTGGCACAATTACTGGCACAAATTTCCATCTGCTTATGTTCCAGGCTTTTATTTTAGCAAAATTGTGAGCTGGCTTCAACGCACTGATGCTTTATCAAGCTTATTTAAACAAGTGGTTTCGAACTAACGCTCCCAAGTGTGTATATCAGTGAGACTGGCCAATGAGCCACGTTTCGACAAGTGTTTGAAAAAATGTTACCTTTCCCCGTTTCCCCTAACAACGAAAGATAGTATTTATAGTCCGACCAATCGTGGTTAGGCTTTCATTTGTTGCGCTCCAATCAATTGGGAGTTTACATGGTAGGCTATTTATGTAACGTAAGGTTTTTTCAAACACGTTATAAAAAAAAATTTTATGAGCAGAAATGATTCCATGCTGTCAGGCATCCTCACTATTTTATTTTGGGTATAATTTATTAATTCCTGGACTATTTGCGTAACGTTTTACATATTATTTGTCAGCAAGCCCTAAGGAACCCAAATATACCAATTTGAAAGAGCTACGTGGCTGCGTTCAAAATATGTATTTTCTACCTCCTGTTTCGAAGATGTGATGTCTGGGTACTGTTATGTTTTCAACCGTAAACCCATCTATTGTTATCTTTCCTAATAAGCGTTTTTTATGATTTATAAACCTAACTCTGGGAAAGGGTAGTGTATTTTATCACTGTCCGTCTGAAAAAAAAATTAGTGCATGTAGACTTACACGCGTGATGGCAGCATTTGTGTATCGCGCGACGCGTGTTGCATGCGTTCCTGATTTTCAGCCCTCCCCTCTCTCTTTATCCTTTTGTCCATCTGTTCGTTCGTTTTGGTAACGCAGTGTAGAAAAAGACATGAATGGAATTTAAAATTTAGGTCAACTTGCATATTTCAAGGTTTTTCTTAGAAAGGCAGCACATTTTATTGTGTGTTTGGGAAACGCGTGTATGTTGCAGAAGGCCTTTAATATCAACGTGAAACGTTACAATTTGCTTACGCAGTAGAAAACAAGGGGATTTCGAGTACAGTCTTTGTGACAGCACTGTTATTTACCATTGCTCTTCTCTTTATTTATTATATGTATTTATTAGGCTTTATATTTACTTGATAATTTATATATGTGGATTAGAATATTCCACGACAGCAAACTCAAATTGAAAATCTGGATAGATATTTGCCCACATAAGGAGAACAAACAAACAGTAGACTATGTCCTCCTAGACTGTAGGCTTCATGGGAGGAACAGGGTGGCAGAATGGCCTTCAAAGCAGTTAAGGGAGACACTGCATAGAAAAGAGAGTAGCCTCAGGTGGACGTCCAATTTTCTAAGAGGTGGATGCGATTATTTGAAAACGAAGAAGACGACAAATTTCCATATTAGAAAACGAAGAAGACGACAAATTTCCATATTAGAAAACGAAGAAGACGACAAATTTCCATATTAGAAAACGAAGAAGACGACAAATTTCCATATTTGAAAACGAAGAAGACGACAAATTTCCATATTTGAAAACGAAGAAGAAGACAAATTTCCATATTAGAAAACGAAGAAGAAGACAAATTTCCATTTTTGAAAACGAAGAAGACGACAAATTTCCACATTTGAAAACGAAGAAGACGACAAATTTCCACATTTGAAAACGAAGAAGACGACGAGTTTGCACTTCTTTTGCCTATTGTCTTGCTGCAACATTAGATTTCCCGAGGCAGTTATCTCTAAATTCTTCAAGAAATGTACTCACAGTGAAAGCTGTAGACCAGTATCTCATCCAATGTATTATTTCATTGTATGATCTTGTTCACTAGATTGATCATTGTGAGAATTTCGTGAAAATGGAGAACATCATTAAAAACTTGAAATTATATAGTCAGTTCTTTGTCTAGACAGACACTTTCCTCTCAACATCTGTGGTCATTAGCTATTTCAGAATTTTCAACCAGTGCGTCATAGATGTCACTAAATTGATACATAATTGATGACGATGTGAATTGTGCGTCCACATCTGGTTTCCGGCAAAGGCGTTAGATTCTGTGCTTCTTATTTGGAAGATCTAACTTTGCTGAATAATGCCAAACAATAAATTCCCACAACTACAAAGGACTTTGGTCGTATCTACCAGAAAGCAAGTTAATGCTCTGACAGCCGCTTAGAACGAAGAGTGCTCATCTATTTATTAGCAGAGTTCGAGTGTGAATGGCTTTTTTTGCAAGATCTTATATCTATACTATACAGTAATGTCTCGAGTTACGGCGCTCTCGACTTACGGCAAACCGCCGATACCAACGAATCCATAAGACACATTCTTCTTCTTTGTTCGCTCTCAGACTTCTACATTAATGACTGTAACAAAAGCAGTAGTCAGCTCAAGGTTTCTGACATCTCGTTAGCCCTCAGACTTCTACATTAATGACTGTAACAAAGGCAGTGGTCAGCTCAAGGTTTCTGACATCTCGTTAGCCCTCAGACTTCTACATTAATGACTGTAACAAAAGCAGTAGTCAGCTCAAGGTTTCTGACATCTCGTTCGCCCTCAGACTTCTACATTAATGACTGTAACAAAGGCAGTGGTCAGCTCAAGGTTTCTGACATCTTGTTCGCTCTCAGACTTCTACATTAATGACTGTAACAAAGGCAGTAGTCAGCTCAAGGTTTCTGACATCTTGTTCGCTCTCAAACTTCTACATTAATGACTGTAACAAAAGCAGTGTCAGCTCAAGGTTTCTGACATCTCGTTCGCCCTCAGACTTCTACATTAATGACTGTAACAAAGGCAGTGGTCAGCTCAAGGTTTCTGACATCTCGTTAGCCCTCAGACTTCTACATTAATGACTGTAACAAAGGCAGTGGTCAGCTCAAGGTTTCTGACATCTCGTTAGCCCTCAGACTTCTACATTAATGACTGTAACAAAGGCAGTAGTCAGCTCAAGGTTTCTGACATCTCGTTCGCCCTCAGACTTCTACATTAATGACTGTAACAAAGGCAGTGGTCAGCTCAAGGTTTCTGACATCTCGTTAGCCCTCAGACTTCTACATTAATGACTGTAACAAAGGCAGTGGTCAGCTCAAGGTTTCTGACATCTCGTTCACCCTCAGACTTCTACATTAATGACTGTAACAAAGGCAGTAGTCAGCTCAAGGTTTCTGACATCTCGTTCGCCCTCAGACTTCTACATTAATGACTGTAACAAAGGCAGTAGTCAGCTCAAAGTTTCTGACATCTCTTTCGCTCTCAGACTTCTACATTAATGACTGTAACAAAAGCAGTAGTCAGCTCAAGGTTTCTGACATCTCGTTCGCTCTCAGACTTCTACATTAATGACTGTAACAAAGGCAGTAGTCAGCTCAAGGTTTCTGACATCTCGTTCGCCCTCAGACTTCTACATTAATGACTGTAACAAAGGCAGTGGTCAGCTCAAGGTTTCTGACATCTCGTTCGCCCTCAGACTTCTACATTAATGACTGTAACAAAGGCAGTGGTCAGCTCAAGGTTTCTGACATCTCGTTCGCCCTCAGACTTCTACATTAATGACTGTAACAAAGGCAGTAGGCAGCTCAAGGTTACTGACATCTCGTTAGCCCTCAGACTTCTACATTAATGACTGTAACAAAGGCAGTGGTCAGCTCAAGGTTTCTGACATCTCGTTCGCCCTCAGACTTCTACATTAATGACTGTAACAAAGGCAGTAGTCAGCTCAAGGTTTCTGACATCTCGTTCACCCTCAGACTTCTACATTAATGACTGTAACAAAGGCAGTAGTCAGCTCAAAGTTTCTGACATCTCGTTCGTCCTCAGACTTCTACATTAATGACTGTAACAAAGGCAGTAGTCAGCTCAAGGTTTCTGACATCTCGTTCACCCTCAGCCTTCTACATTAATGACTGTAACAAAGGCAGTGGTCAGCTCAAGGTTTCTGACATCTCGTTCGCCCTCAGACTTCTACATTAATGACTGTAACAAAGGCAGTGGTCAGCTCAAGGTTTCTGACATCTCGTTCACCCTCAGACTTCTACATTAATGACTGTTACAAAGGCAGTAGTCAGCTCAAAGTTTCTGACATCTCGTTCGCCCTCAGACTTCTACATTAATGACTGTAATAAAGGCAGCTCAGGGTTCCTGATATCTCCTAAACGTTTTTCGTGGAGAGAAGTAGGTTGTTGCCATATGCCACTCCGTTCACTGCTGTAAGTCGGGCAGGACTGGAGCAGATGTTCGACTGTCATGGGGCTGGTGCCACAGTAGCAGAGATCTGTTGGACCAATCCTGTACTTGTGATATAGGTGGTACCTCAACCTATTGTGACCAGTACGTAAGCGGAAAATGATGACCTGGTCTGGCCTAGATAGCCGGTGATAAGAATCATCTTTTATGTGACCTGGGTGTTGTCTGTCCCATTTGGACTTCAATATAGCTTTTATAGTTGTTTTAGCCATTTCATAAGTTGTCTATATCGTTTTGTTACAGGGCTCCCTCTTCTTTAGCAAGTTTATCTGCCTCTTCGTTGCCTGGAATGTTACAATGGGCTGGTATGCACTAAGTTTTAATTTCGATTAATATCTATTAATTTTCAACTACTATATCCCTTAGTTGTATAATTTAGACTAAAAGGTCTTTTATATTAGGACATGCATTGAAATATAACCGACGAACTTTTTGTGTCGGTTGAATGGGATACGCCTTGTTAAAAGGAGGCAAAACCCCTTACTGAAAAAAAAAAATTCGCCACTTACGAGCGAGGCGAACTAGTTCTGACGCGGGTGACAGACAGACGTACAGCGGTGATCACTGACGTTAAGGCGTTGGAACGGGTCATTATTTTATGCCAGGTCGGTCTCTTGTTCACGGTTGTCTCACGAAGGGTAGAGGTACTGTGATATTAAGATTGTTTTAAAATTTGAACTTCTTGTGTATTGCAATTTACTGTATGTTTCTACATTGTCCTTCTTTAGAAGCTTTCGGCATTTTTCGGTAAAATAATGCTATAAAATACTATTTTACCCGATGTATGATTAAATGACACTTACGCACATTTACTGGACGAACAAATTACGACTTACGTACAAAATCCGATTACGAACGTCATTAATAATGGAACTCAATCGTAATGCGATATCTTACTGTAACGATATCTCTGGCAAGAGAGTTCTTGCTGCTAAGTCTAGATCATACAGTTTACTTTAAGAAAGTCTAGTTCATACCGTTTACTTAAGTAAGTCTAGATCATACAGTTTACTTAAGTAGCTTGTACCGGTCCATTACCAGTACTGTCTTCCAATGCAAAAATCATATAGAACGTTGAGCGATAGTGGCAATCTCGTCTTGAATTTCTGTTCAACGAAAAACTAGTGTCATTTGCTTTTGACGGCTGCCTTCTGGCTTGAGTTCTAGAATGAATTAATAGTACAGGTAACATCGATTTACGTCGGGGATGAGTTCCTGAACGAAATAGCGAAATTGGAATTGGCGTAAACTGAAACTGTTTTATAATGTAAATTTTTAAAATACATTTTTTGCTTTTTAATTACCTTCGTGGTTCAAAATAGGCGTTACTGTGAATCGGGTCAAATTGGACCAGTGCAAATAGAGGGCTACTTGTACTTGGGACTTCTTAATACTGGATCCAATATCTTTTAATACGTGGTTTATGTACAAATTCTTTTTGTGCTGTTTTCTCACTTACTGATCATGAATTTACTTACTAGTAATTGACGAAAATGTTCGTGCTTAACAGGATCAAACTTAGTTACCAGTTCGACTAATTATGAGATCTTTACCTTGTTTGCACAATTCAGATTTTCACCAGCACCTCTAACTAAACATTTTCCTTAATCAAAGACGAAATAATTGCTAAAAGTCTTTTACATACAGAATGATCGCGAATTACGCTATCTCGATTTACGCTAATTCGAAATAAGGCGAGCTAGAGCACTTTGAGAAAAATCTCGCCACTACTATCACATTTTGTAATTGAAAGCAACTAGTCACATCCACCTCACGAAGCTTGACCTAGTATAATGAAGTCTCTAACACCTCACTCTCCTACGGCAGTATTCGGTTTGGCACTACTCTAACACTTTTTTTAAGCAGTAGTCGGAAATTACCGCTTCTTGTTTGCAGAAAGTGACCTACGAAATAGAATAGAGATAATAGAAAAGAAATAGTTCGAAAGAAAACAGTTCTAATTCTTAATCAGGCGCTCCCGCCTGCTACTAAGCTAAGGGATCGGTTACGTATAATTTATGTAATTTAGTATTACTTTACACAAGACAATTTCAGATACTTTTTTTAAAAAATCTTAACACTGTGATATCATAACGGTTTGTCGGCTATACCATTCCGGTATTTTAGGTCCTTGTCCTAAGAGCTGACCCCAAGGTGATACATCATGTCTCAGGCGTGGTTAATTGTCTTAGCTGCGGCAAGAAATACCAACTGATCTTATGATTAAAACTTATGAAGTTTAAACCACTAAACCTGATACTCGCAGGAGTAAATTTATTTTGCATGAACTAATTTTATGCAAAGTACTATCTCAGAATAGATTTTCGCTATTTTATAACGACATTTAGTTTAGTAATAAGCGGTTGATAACAGCAGCATACAATTCTTTCATTTTGTGGACATTCTTTTACGAGAGATAACGTGTTTGTTCATGTCATATCTCAAGATGAAGACGTCAGAGCAAATTTATAAAAAATAACAATAACGCGTGTTTCTAGACCAGTGTTTCTTAAACTTTTAGAGGTCCTGCACCCATTTACAGCATCTTGAGAAGTTGTCTCCCCTTGCTCTGCTGTGGTGGTCCAAAAGTGATCAAAACCTAGAGTATCTAATGTGGGTCTTCAAAGGTGTCTTCCTTCGCACAAGATTACGCTTGGCAGAGTTGTAGATAGAAGGATAATGATGCTTCTTACTCGAGGGAGCTTTCACAAGATATTTCAGCAGTCAAGAACAATGCTTAATAAGTCTTAGCACGTTGTATCTGACCCGCCGCCTTTTGCGAAGATGGATATATATGATTTTGCTCTTTCAAGCTCCCAGCTGATTTAATTCAGCGAAATTCTTTTTATTAGCTCGATATATATATATATATATATATATATATATATATATATATATATATATATATATATATATATATATATCTATATATATATATATATATATATATATATATATATATATATATTAATGAATATACACTAGAGGTTCTGGATTATACATATGCCTTTCTCTCTGTAATGATTAATTCAACTATGAATTTGTCATAATCAACATCTACAAATTTAATGCTCAATTACTTTGAAACAGAGAGTCAGTGTGGTTTCCGAGCAGGCCGCGGGACCGTCGATATGATATTTGCCGCTCGCCAACTTCAGGAGAAATGCCAGGAACAGTACAGTGACCTATTCACAACATTTATTGACTTGACCAAGGCCTTTGACACTGTCAATAGGGATGGACTATGGAAAATTATGGCGAAATTCGGCTGTCCCGATAAGTTCATCTCAATTGTCCGCCAGATTCATGAAGGTATGATGGCTCGCGTATTGAATGATGGAGAACCTTCTGAACCCTTTCCGGTCATAAACGGTGTCAAACAGGGATGTGTGCTCGCTCCGACACTATTCAGTATGATATTTGCTGCCATGCTGTCTAACGTTACGCATGGCAGTAGTGACGGCGTACACATCAGATACAGGACAGATGGGAAGCTGTTTAATTTGAGAAGATTACAGTCCTTTACAAAGGTGAATGAAACAATGATCTCTGACCTTGTCTTTGCGGATGACTGTGCCCGCAACACCTGCACAGAACTAGACATGCAGAACAATATGAGGAGGCTTTCTGTAGCGTGTGATGACTTTGGTCTCACCATCAACACGAAGAAATCTGAAGTAATGTTGCAACCTGCTCCTGGGAAACCTTACTGTGAACCAAATATCACAGTAAAGAACCAACGTCTCCAAGTGGTGGACTGCTTCACTTATCTAGGCAGTACCCTTACCAAAGATGCGAATATCGACGCCGAGGTCAACAACAGAATTGCAAAGGCAAGTGCAGCTTTTGGAAGACTAAGAGTAAATGTCTGGGATCGACAAGGAATTAGTGCCGCCACCAAGATAAAAGTATATCATGCAATAGTGCTCACTACCCTCCTGTATGCGTGTGAAACATGGACAGTGTATAGCAGACACGCCAAGAAGCTTAATCATTTCCACATGAAGGATACTCAGGATTAAGTGGCATGATAGAGTATCTAATTCTGAGGTCCTCAACAGAGCACATATCTCAAGCATCTACACATTGCTGCAGAGGGCCCAAACCAGATGGGCCGGACATGTTGTTCGCATGCCCGAAAAACGCCTCCCAAAGCAGTTGATGTACAGCGAACTCTCTATGGGTAAGCGAACAGTAGGGGGACAAAAGAAACGCTTCAAAGACACACTGAAAGCATCGTTGAGCAGCTTCAAAATTGATGTCTCCTCCTGGGAGACTATCGCACATGATCGCTCTGCCTGGCGGACAAACATTACTCAAGGCGCTCGCATTGCAGAACAGAATTTAGCTGATAAGGCAGAAGGCAAGCGTGCTGCAAGAAAAGTCAGAATGCGCAGCAGCGCCACTATCGACTCTAACCATGTGTGCCCCGTATGTGGCATGGCCTGTAGGGCCAAAATAGGATTAATTAGCCACATGAGATCACGGCACTGATGTCTCACAATTCAAGTCTGAAGCTGGCGCCATCTTCGCTTGCGATGGGCAACTATTATTATTATTATTTTTTATTACTTTGAAACAAATGTAAATAAACATGAAATGATAATTATGAGAAAATATGGTTCATCATAGATCTCGGTTTGGGAGATGAAAATATAGTCTTTTGAGGTGACCTGCTAAACTTATAACTTAGCTTTCAAATTGCTGAAATGTTGGTGCTGCTGGTTCCGTTACTTCGTCTCTGTTGCAAGGGCACGTCTCCAAAGGATTCTGGAGGTAACCGCTTTCGGTCAAGGCAGGGATCTTCACCACCCGTTGGATGTAGGTTTCACGTGTCGATCTCATGCTTCGAACCACAGACTAGTACAGCCAGTAACGTGGGTAGAACCTCAAATGGTCTCTCCAATCCGTACCATCAACTTTAAAGCGAATAAAAGAACACATTCCGATGCTAAGTATTTGTTTTCCTGATTTAGATCAGGCGCCTTTCCGTGATGTCCGTCACCGATTTTTTAATCAAAATTTGTATTCTCCCTGAGTGTATAACGCATAACTCAGGGGACGTGATAACAAAATCATCATTCTTTTAGTTAATGTAATGAAAAATTTCAACTGGACAGCGGCAAGCGGCAAGTAATCAGGTAAATAGTCTTGGCAACTTAACACAGATGCCTCGAACACACGTCTGGAATATTATTTCTTATTCTAGAATTCCTCCGTGACTTGTGAGTAGTTTCTGTAGGAGTCCAGTTCCGTATTAATATTGGCGAGTTTTCTTTTCCATTGGATAAACAATGCTTTAAGACATTTTTCCGTTCCTAAAAATTAAGAATAATGGCTCTATTTCTTTTCTGTGGCAAGGTCCAAGCTGTCTACTTTGAAGATTTCAGGAATGCATTGCCGTATGCTAGATGTTCTACGTTATATCGTTGCTCTCAGCCTACGTTTCCTGCATGGCGCTCTGATAAATCTTCCAATATCGTGGTTGTTTATTGGCGCCTCAAATGTCAGTCAATACATTCAAAGTTCATATTATGAAAACTTTTTCTCATGCAGTATTCTGTATGACTCATGCGTTTGAAAATTTCAAACAGTCATCCTCCGTATATGGAGTTGCTACATCCGACAAATGTTGTCAAAGTCTACTTATATCCCACTTCCTGCTCACTTTTCAAAATGTCTTTCAAGATTGTGTTTATCTATAATCACCTAACCCTGCTGTCGAATCGGAAGCGAAGTGATTATGCAATCTAAAGCAAACACTTCATGCTCGCATTTACAAATATTACATGAGAAAAAGTTATCATAATATGTACTTTGAATGTATTGGCAGGCATTTGAGGCGCGAATAAACAATCGCTATGATTGGGAGTTTGTCAGAAAACGCCAGGTGGAAGCGTGGGCCGGGAACCTACTATATAACGTAGAAAAAGTTTGACATACGGCACTGGATTCCAGAAATCGCCAACGTAGACAGCTTGGACCTTGCCATAGAAAAGAATAGAGTTGGATTCTGAATTTGTAGGACCGGACAAAAAGTATTAAGAGCATTTCTGCACATCAGTAGAAAACTCGCCAATATTAATATCGGAGCAAGAATTCTAAGAGATTCTCTCACAAGTCATAGAAAGATTCTGAAATAGAAAGAATACCTAGACGTGTGTTCAATGCATCTGTGTTAAGTTGCCAAGAATATTCTACTGAGTAAGAAGTCTAAGATTTCTCAATTATTGAGTTTATGGTTCCAGTACGAGGTGACCGGACTAATTGCAGTACGATCCGGAGAGACCATTTGCTGTATTATTAGACTGCGGTTCGAAGCTTGAGATCGACATCTGAATATTCTTGCCTTGACCAGGAGCGGGTACTTTCTGAACTGATCTGCAAACGTGCCCCTCCCCACAGAGACGAATCTATGGAAAAGCAGCATCGACACTTCAGCATTTTGGCAAGTCCCAATTTTAATAGGCCAAAAACAACCGAAATTTATTTTGCTAAATGCATCATGCCTAAAGATATTTTGGTGAAGAAACCTAATTATTTTTCATAATCATCAGTCATATTTATTTACATTTGTTTCAAAGTAACTGATCATTAAAATTGTATATGTTGATTTTGACAAATTCATAGTTGAATTAATCATTACATAGAAAGGAATATGTATGATCCAGAACCTCTAATAAGAGGAATTTCGAAGAATTCAATCAGCTGGAGGCTTGATCGAGCTAAATCATACAATATGCAGCTTCACAAAAGGTGGCGGGTCAGATAAAAAGTTAACGTGCTCAGACGCATTCAGCACTGTTCTTGACTTCTGAAATATCTTGTGAAAACTCCCTCGAGGTAGAAGCATCATTATCCTTCTATCTACAACTCTGCCAAGAGTAATCTTGTACGAAGGTACACACCTTTGATGACCCACATTTGACCCTAGGTTTTGGCCACTGTTGGACCACTACTGCAGAGCAAGGGGAGGCAACCCGTGATATGCATGCAGCCAACCAGGTAAAAGCCAGAGTTACGTCAGGGGCACATGTGACTTCTCCAATCTTAGATTGCAATGCTGGGTTCTCAACCTGTTTCACCACAGGGGGAGTCCCTGAAAGTGTGTGGATAATTTTAAGAGTCAATGAGGGTGTAATTAGCTTCACAGACAGAGGTTCACATTCAAATGTACAAACAGTAGCATTCTGCATAGCTAGTGGTCATATAAGGATGACTCCACATATGCCTCCATGCATATACCTCTTAGTAAAACTATATGTCAGAATTTTAATTCAGTGATACAAGTATGAAGATATAAATGCATTTATGTATAGTTTCTGGTGGTCTCTGAAGAGGCACGTCTTACAAGGCAGGTAATATGAGGGTGTGCATGAGGTTGGCAACCTCATCATGTCAAACAAAATTGCTACATCAACCATCATTACAGGAGTGTGTGAATGCTGGATACAGACTTCCTGTAACGAGTCCAGCTACAGTATTGGTTCCTTGCTCCAGAGGGAACAAGAACGAAAATGATGATGATGATAGAAATACATTATCGTTCACCCTCCATTACTCACTTCCCAAGGAGCACGTATTAGAAATACCACTGTACAAACTGGATCAGAACTCTTGAATTTGTAATGAGCGTGTATGGAGAGCAAGGAGGAATATTTGAACATTCAACAATTTTAAAGACTGAATGGTGGGTAGGAAGCAGGGCTGTGAAGTCAGAGTCGTGGAGTCGGTCATATTTTAGTGCAGTCCGAGTCATCGAGTCTGTCATGTTAGTGGAGTCGGTCATTTTAGTGGAGTCGGTAAAAAATGTCCCCACTCCGACTCCAAATTTTACGAGACTTAGGGCTCTTACAGACGAGCATTTTCTTGCTGCGCGTTTCTCGCGCGTGACGAATAAAAGAGTAGGGATTTAGAGAAAGCAGACAGTCTCGCTCGGCTGCGCTGCCGGTTGGCACATTTAGAAAAAGTACACAAGACATGAAAATCAGCTATATACACTGTCAATTTTCCTTTCATTGTTAAAATGAAACTATTTTGCCTCATGGTGTTTGGCAAAGCAGTCATTTGTTTGCAGGTGTGGATGATTTGTTATTTTGTTTTACTGTATGAATGAATGAAGAGTTTAAAATGTAGTCTACGAAAGCCAGGTATTCATTTATTAACATACATACCATACTTATACATATAACTCCATTATAAGTGCATAATTTTATGCCATATCACTAGTTTAAAAAGCTGTAGTCGGAGTCGGACTTCTACAATTTCTGGAGTCGGGAAATTTTTTGGGCCGATTTCACAACCCTGGTAGGAAGTACAGTATTAGAAACAGAAGTTCAAAACTGAAATTTATAACGAAATTCATTAGTTACAGATTTCTCGATCTGTGAATGTAAAATAAATTATTCTATGAAAAACAGGGTGACTGATAAAGTAGATGAGATAAATAGTGTGTCTATGCAGATAATTGTAGCATGATAACCATTGCCTAGCAAATGAATGAAAGAAAGGAAAGTATGTCATGTGTTGCAGACACGATTCTGTGTCTATTCTTGGAAGACAATATGGGTCAACCAATAAAAAAAAAAGGAGCTCGCTGGAAAACCGCTCGATAATGCTACGACAGTCTACTATAGAGGATAAAAAATACGAAGTGTAGGTTAGACTTAGTGACTGTATAAGTGTATGCAATGTCAGAAATGTTCCGACCAACATTACGTAAAATGGGCAAACGTTAGAAGAAGTTAACACCTTTAAATATCTGGGATCCACTATATGTAGTGATGGAAGATCAAGTAAAGAAATCAAGACAAGACTTGAGATGGCCTCAGCTGCCATGACAAGGCTGAACGTGATCTGGAAAAGTAAAATCAGTTTTCCTGTGAAGATCAAATTATACAAATCACTTGTATTATCTATTCTCTTGTGTGGGTGTGAGGGCTGGACACTCACTGCAGATACGGAGCGAAGGATTCAGGCTTTCGAGTATAAATGCTATAGAAGAATTCTGCGCATTTGCTATAAAGAGCACAAAACAAATGTCTATGTTAGAGAGAAAATAAACACCTATGCAGGCCACAAAGAACGACTTTTGTCAGTAGTGAAGCGTCGAAAGCTTGCCTGGTTTGGGCATGTAACTCGCCATGACTCCCTTTCGAAAACGATCCTCCAGGGAACAGTCGAAGGTAAACGGAGAAGAGGAAGGCAAAGAAAATCCTGGGCTGATAACATCAAAGAATGGGCAGGGCACAGTTTTTCCACACTTGTACGCATTGCTGAGGATAGAGAGCAGTGGAGGACCCTGTCTGCAGATGCTTCCACCATGGCACCCCTACGACCCATGACGGGTTACGGGTTGAGATGATGATGAATGTCAGAAATGGATGCAAATGGTCTCATTTTACCAAGGATAACTCCAATTCTATTCTTGCCAAAGGAAAAATGGATGGAATAAGTACTTTTGGAGAAATCTGCTAGCAAAGGTGTTAGTATAACGAACGATGCTGTGTTTTCCTGATTAAAATTTGATATGAAATCAATATCAGAACCAATTACGGAAAACGACACATGGAAAGAAAGCAGAACTTACGGAGACTGGAAGAATATAACTCAAAAAGTTCTGGATAGAAAAGGTGTGCTGAACGAATCAGAGGTTTGAAATACCACTCACACAGTTTCACTCGGAAAGGCTAATACCAGAGACTGCAACAGACTTACCAAACCTTCCTCTCCGAGAAGTAGGATGCGAGCTTATAAAAAGATATTGCGGAGATTTCAAACTACACATGCACATCATAAAGTCAGAAGGACAGACGGAGAGAGAGAGAGAGAGCAGCTAGTCAAGACTAAAACCTTTTACCAGTTGTGCCGGGCAGTGCTGTCTCCACCAACTATGTCTTTTCTGAACTTTATATATATATATATATATATCCTGAGAGGGTTCGTATATGTCATCATACTTGAGAGGTCAAAGACTCCAGAACAATCATTGCATCCCGAAGAAACCCAGGAGCATCAGATATTGATTTCTGGAATTCAGCCCTAGTCCACAACAGTGTTTGGGAGACTGGAGCAGGACTTTAATCAACAGTGTGTGCATTCTTACTAAGGACAGGCACAGGTTCAAATGTGAAGTATTTCTGTAGCCAATTCCTGCATCCAAGCGTAATACCAGTCAATACATGTGCTAGTTGATGATGACATCAGTAATTTATTAGCATAGCTAAGAGACTAAAGGAAAGGAACTTATGCTGAACTTTTCAAATTTCTGAGAAGACCCAAGACAGACTTTTTTTCTTTTAAGTTAAATACTTAGAAAATAAATTCACCATCATCTAAATTTTGTAATATACTTAACCATTGCGTTCCATCATCCAGCATTTACCATTCAGCACGAAGAAAGAAAGATAATGTAAATATTAAATAATTCAAAATTGTAACACTTATTAATTGTATTGAATTGTTTGATGTATCATAGGTAGTTACATAGTAAAGGTGGCGCGTTAGGATCTGACTTTAATCTGAATATTTTCTTAATCAGATACCTTCACAGCAGTGACTATCCTGTGATACCAATGTTCCTCTCCAACACTGGGACTTCACTCATTCAAGAAATAACTCTATTTATGTTTCTTCAGTAATACTACTGACATTACACACTTATAAAACCTTTCGCTACAATAATTATATATATATATATATATTGTTATGAGCCTTTTTGCGCACCGCAAAGGGTCTTGTATTTGAAAGCTAAATGATGCACAAAAGAGTCTCATAACATATATACGAGTATATTTATATAGAGAGAGAGCGCGCGCATTATAAAAATAGTCGTTTTTCTGGAAGTCACAGATAAGAGAAGTAGAGATTGATCAAACAATACACGGAGAAGAGAAATGGAGACAGACATGAAGGTCATGATGATGACCTTGAGCTAAAGGCACAGGACATGAAGACTTAGCATACGTTTTTTTGAAGGTCTATGCTCCTTGGGAAGCTAAAGGGTAATGAATATATATACACATATAGTAACATACTAAATATTTTGTGTGCGCACATATACACACATTTCATTAGTCTGTGTTAAAACAATATTGTCGCCATTTTTACTTACGATCTCTATATGACCGTTTTTTTGTTTCTGCTCTCATATGTTTGACTATGGTCTCTTTTTATCTCTCAATGATAACATTGTGTAATATTTTTCCTGGCACTGATAGTAACATTCTTCCTATTTTTTAATGTGTGCTCTCCTGCAAATTTCTCTTGTTATCAATCCCTCATTTCGGTTATTACAGGTCTTCGTTTCCTACACTCTACAGTTTTGTTTCCTTCCTTCCCTGATTTTCTTCTTCTCCTCCTCTCTCTCACTTTATCTCACTCTCTCTTTCTTTCTCACTCTCTCTCACTCTTTCTCACTCTCTCACTCTCTCTCACACTCTCTCTCTATCACTCTCTCTCTCACATTTCTTATTTTATTTCACTCTCATCGTCCTCTATCTGTCGCTCCCTCTCTCTCTCTCTCTCTCCGTCATTCATAGTTTTCCTCATAGACCTCATTTCTTCGTCTCTTAAACAGCATTCTCTCTGTCCCATCAGAGAAAACAGACACTATCCTCAGGCATTGACGTCGTCTATAATGACAATCTGCCACAGACAAGAGTTAATGCACGTGCTTACAGAGGTTTATTTCTGGTATCCCCTCAAGACTCATTCACCATTAACCCCTGGGGGAGGAGCTTAACATCACACTGAAGATTTTGGTAAAGTGAATATTCACTGCTTAATGGCCATACAGGCTTATTAAAAGAATTAATAACACAATTATCCGCGTACAAAATTTGACACAACTAGAGAGGATGGACAGTAAGCAAATTAAAAATGGCCAATTTAACCAGGGAGCCGCGGTAGCGCAGTGGTTAGTACACTGGCGTCCTAGCTCGGTTGTTCATGGTTCGATCCCCAGTTGACGTGGGATTTTTTAGACCGCAAACGGCGCTGGGTTCGACCCAGCCTCTTGAATTGGTACCACAGCAACTCTGGGAAGGTGATTGCGGCTGGTGTGATGCTGACCACATCACCCCAAGTGTGCCGATAGTCAAGAAAATATGGGCCTAACACCATATTCATAATATGCCTCACTGGGCAGGTAACGGGATCATTTACCTTTTTACCTTATAACAGTGGCTATACACAGTTACTGAGTATTTTCCTCAGATAGTCAAGTTATTCTAAATACCCACTGGTGACTCCCAACATGCAGGGAAGTAGTGTCAGGTTCGAATCCTGGCGTGGGATTTTTAATTTTTTTCTTACATGTATTTTTCTTACCAATTCATTAACCACTATATGTCCAGTGTTTACAATGTAACAAACGCTTGGGAAATCTGGAGTCACTTGGGGAGTCAAACTAGGGGGATATTCCTTAACGTTACGCCTCTTTTTGTGCACCGCAATGCGTTCATGATTTTGAAACATCGCGGTGCTCAAATAGAACGTCGCTAGATTAAAATGACGTCAAATAAATAATTACGTAGACGCGCGTGCTGAGCAACGGCAGTTAGCTGTTGGCAATATCTCCAGCCGGTCAGGCTGCGTTTTATGTGTGTCCTTTTGAGCCCGCTATGTCCATCGTCATGCTTGTCTATAAAGAAAGTGTCTGCACCTATTGATGCCAGGAGATTCGTATAATGTAGATGAGTATTCTGAGAATATTGTGAAACCATATAATTATGTCGCGGACCTCAACTTGACGGACTTTACGGAGTGATATTGTATACACCATTATTGTTACAGTGTAACGGACTTGGAATTATAGCCCAGTAGAGTTGGCCTATTTGCAGATTTTAATCATGAATCATTATCTATATGTGGAGCTGCGTGTTGTGGGAAATGTGATTAAATTATAAGAATAGTCAACAAGAGTTAGCTGCATTTACTTCACAAGTTACTGTTGTCATTTTCCATCGGACTTTTGAATTGCTATCACCCTAGATGTTACTTGTCTTACGCTATCATCCGCAACACTTAGAAATCGCACATATAAAGAAAATACTGGCGACATACATGTAAGAAACATACAGACATGCAAAATATTATTTGTGGTAATAGTATTATTAATAAAGCGAGGAAGAAAAGAAAACCTATAAGTGGAAAGATACCATCAAGAGATGGACAGAAAAAACCTATCAGAGCGCACCATCAAGAGACGGACAGAAAAAACCTATCAGAGCGCACCATCAAGAGATGGACAGAAAAAAACCTATCAGAGCGCACCATCAAGACAAGAGACAGAAGATGTTTGAGATCCATTGCAGCCAACTGTCAGTATGAAGATGGCAGCTGATCATGATACAGAATACTGCAACAGGAAATAATCTGATCATCAGAGGTGGTCTCCACCATCAGACAAGGGGTTTTGCCCTTTTTATCTTCTAACAGCTCTAAAGGGGTCGTGGCCCACTTTGAGTCATCATTCCCAAGTGCCCTCTTCCAGCTGTAAGATAGGTTGGCCGAAAAACACATTAGGAAAGGAGTGGGGAAAATGAATTAAATGAATAAAGAAAACTTGTGCATACCTTGAAGGGGCAGTTATTGTTATTGTTATAAAGAATGGACATCATTGCACTCCGGGCAGACCCATAGGTGCTCAGTCTCCCTCAGCAAATGTCGAAGAGTGTGAATGCTAACTGTTCCTGTAGCTCGCTGGTTGTAAACACGACGGATGCATCCTCTCATACGTCCATTTCTACTAGCCTTACGTTTGATGCCAAATTCCAACAGTCTTAACCTTGATGATTCATCTATTGCAGTGTCATTCTCTAGCAGGCGATCATTAATTGTTTTCAGTATATCTCCCTTATCCATATCTAGTGTCTCCACTATGGGTGCTCTTGTTGCTAGTCTGTTAGTTCTTTCATTACCACATACCCCAGCATGACCAGGACAGTATATCCACACCAGACTGGAAGCTTCTATGAATGTTTTCAAGACAGAAATATACTGAAGGTCTTTGCTCCTTATAGAGCTAAAAGATAATAATCATAATGATGAAGTAGACTACCATTGTTTGCTACTTGAAAAAATCTATGCCTTTAACAAAACAACTAGTTCAAAAACAAAGCTTCTGTTCTCTCCAAGTAAGGATGAAAGGCTTGAAACCCCATCATTGTTTCGCCGTTATGCACGGTAATCTCGGTTAATTTGAAATCCCAAGGCCGCCCATTCGGACCACACAATGCTGATATATTTAAGGCAGTATTCTTCGCCGTAGAAGTATGTCATATGGCCCAGAAAGCGCTGTAACAGTACAATATTACTCTAAATAACAGAAACATTAAAAATAATGATCAAAACTATACAACAAAAGTAAACGGAACACTGGATTACACATGCAGAAAAACCCGCCCTGGAACATGGTATATTGACGAGTAAAATCGAAGGTAAGATGTGCCGAGACAGGGAACGCTACAATTAACAGCAGTTTTTACCTGATACGTCTGCAACAAACATCACGCTTTCATTAGAGTGATTGATTCCTGGTGCATAACTGTGCTATAGCTTCGATTATTGTTGGCTGTTGTTACAACTTGTGCTACAAATGAGTTTTTTTGCTGGAGACGCGAGTCATGGTGTAATTTCCTTTTTTAGTGGAATGTAACAATGCGGAACAAAACTTGGCTTTACCGGGGAACAAAAGTAGAAGATCCCAGTGTTGTTCTCGTTGTCACGGGATTGCCTCCACTTGCTTTGCAGTAGTGGTCCACTAATGGTCACCACGATAGCGTATCTAAAAGTAGGTCGTCCAAGGTATCTATCTTCGCTCAAGATTACTCTTGGCAAAGATATAGATAGAAGATGAATGGCGATTCTACCTTATGGTAGCCTTCACAAGAAATTCCCAGAAGTCAAGAACAAAACGCTGCTTAAGGGCTGAGCAAATTTGTTAACTTATTATCTGGTCCGTCGACTTTCGTGAAGGGGTTATGCACTGATTCTGGCCCGTCACGCCCCCAGTTGGAGTAATCCAACGAATGCCCTCTTATAATTAATGGCTCTATATTTATAAATATATTTATCAAGAAACATTGGCTCATACGTTTGCTTTCGTATAAATAAACTGAATCAACTATTATTGTTTAGTTTAGAATAACATACAACAAATTTAATAGTCCATTAGTTCAACGAGTTAAAATAAGGATTAAAGGGGGTGAAAGTTATATTAAATTTTTCCTCATTGAGGTTTTGGTAGGGCGTGAATAATACTGTCCGTATTTTTTGCTGTAGCCTATTACACACAACTTAACTCCAGCTGAGTCCTGCAGCTGTGGTTTCCGTCACTTCTTTTTGGTGATGAGTACACTTCTCCACGTAACTTGTCCACTATAGGCGGGTGGTGGAGATACTCTTCTCTCACACTAGTGGCGTAGTAACTTCAGTACTTAAGCCTGATGTCTTGTAACCACGAACTGTGACAAATTAGAAATAAACAAATGCCTCAGTGCATTTGTTCTCCGCAAACTAACAGGCCCATTTTCATGCATTCCACCCACGAATGTTAACCTCTCAGAAGAATTAAATTCCCGAGCACACAATGTAACTCAGGGAATAGGATGAAAATTCACCAATATCCTTCTGGGTGTCAACTAGGAAATTGCGTCTGGAGTGCATGAGTAATGATTTGCCTGAATTACAATTAAGAAGGTATATAAATCTCACAAAATGATTCTATTCACTTTAGGCACTGTGACGTAATCATCACTCATTACTCGTCGCTACTCCCGTCGGGGTCTAGGTCATCTCTGCTGTCGGGTTTCCCCGCACGACTAGTCAGAAACAATCACCAGGTCTTGCAGTAGTGGTTCATGAATATACTATTTCATATGTTGAGGTTGCCAGCCTCATATATAACCACTTAGCAAGAAACCTGTAGAATTTACATTAGTAAATAATTTGTTAACACTTACCCCAAACTTTTGGGAATACACATGTCTCCTGGCGCAGATTTAAAATGGACACACAGCCTTGTAGTTAGATGCTGTTCGAATCACTTAAGTCTGAGAAATTCCTCTTATGACGGGTGAAACACTTGGTCTGGAAATCTATAATTTCTCTTATGACTGCTTGTGATAGAATTCCCAAGTTTCCAGTCTTGTATTAAAATGGCGGGTTTACTTGTGAATTCCAAAGTTGGCCAATACTCAATCTGGTACTTATAGTTGTGGAATTGTAAGTCCTATCCTCTTTCTTCTGGCTTGTAGGAGGTGTTTAGTTGACGCTGAGATGCAGTCTGTCTGTGTTGTGTGCAGTGACTCCGAGTTTGTTAGATTATATCTCACAATCCTTAGTTTCAAATCTCAGCTGTGTTTTCGCCGAAAGTTCCAATCAAATCATAGTAGATTCTGGCGAACCATTCCAATCTATCTAGCATTGTTTGGGTTGGTAAATTTAGCATTACTCATCCCACGCGTATTTGAAAATATTAAATTTAATATACACGCGTGGCCTCTTACACAGTGATGTCATATCGTTACCTAAGACTTCCGGCGCACCTCTGTTTATCAGAATAATCTGCGTGCCTACGCCAGACAGATGTCTGGACAGCCCGTGTGGTCTTCTTTCATCTGATCACCAGACAGGCTTGTGTCAACACGATCAGCCGCTTTCCAGTGGGGTCAAATGTTTGACGGACACGTTACTGTCACGTAGGTCTTTATGTCATTAAATTACCTACATCTTCTTCCTATTCTCTCACCCTAATCCTTTCATTTATATTCTTTCCATACGTGTTTTTCCTGTATTTTTCGCATCACTCGGTTGCGAAAAATATTTTCTTCAGTATTTTTAAACTTTACCTGTTTCTTTCTCAAAACTGAGAATCGCGCTAGGACGATATTACGTAGATGTCAGGGCTGCAGGGCGTCAGAAGGCGTGATACGTCGGTTCGCTGAACATAGGACGTAGACAATCGTCTACATTCTCACCGAGCGCGCGAGCTTCTTCTCGGCATAAGTCCCGGTGAGGTGTGATACTTTACATCTGCACCGGTCAGTATTCAGACATTTGTCTGAAAAATCCCAAACTGACACGGCGCTCACTGTGGGCCATGGTCAGCTGTAGTGTGAAAACTGCCCTGCATTGGAGATAGGTTGTCTGAGATTTCGCAACTGACACGCAGAAAGTGGCAGTTTACGACAGCCTCTTCTAGTTACGTAGTTGTTATGAGAAAGGGGAAATTATTTCGTTTTTGCGAAATAAACGTTCATCTCTTTGTCTGGGTTTTCATATATGCTAGAATGAGCTAGATTTCATTGTCACTCAGTAACTTTGCAGTTAGACTAGAACAACCTTCGTTCGATTTCTAAATAATCTCCGTAAATAGAGATGGCCTTAGTTTGGTCGAAGTGGTTTAACGTTCTTAGTAATTCTGTGTTTGAGTGAAACGGTGGTACCCAACTTGCCAGCGTTTGGTAAAGAGACATATTTGTGTGAAGAATAGACAGTCCTTATTTTGAACCACGTGGGTTTCTCAAGTAACACTGATCTGACAAGTGCATATGCAAACTGAGTTAGACAGAAATACTATATCCCAATAGCGGGTTTTCAAAGACTGTAATGATCCATACTGGGCCTGTGCACCAGATCGTAATTTCTTCCATAAACTCTAAGTAAATGTTCTATCTGGCGGCGAGAATAATTACAATCTATGACATAAACTTTCCGACATTGTTGACAAGTGAGTGGGGAACCAAGATTTTTTCTGCTTTGAGAGCGGTTGTCCACCGGTCATCTTCCTAATTAAGGGAAACTTCGTGTTCTGACATTTTGTGCTCGTTTAAGCCTGATTCTTACCTCGGGAGTCAAGTGACATTAACTTTAGTCTGAAATAACTATCGCCTGAAGCAGACGCTCCCCAGATCCATTTTAATGAAACCAACAAACAAATCTGCAGAGCTGGGATCTGTTTCAGTAAACGACAGTAACAGATAAAAAGTGTGAGTGTCCAACATTTGCGCCAGCCGGCGAAACCACAACCCGATTGTAAGTATATCAGGGCCCTGATGAAAGAATCGAGTGAAAGTGACGGAAGGAGGTTCGTTGTATAATACCCTCATTTGTTATATGTGCTTTTTTTTCTTAGGCGAGATTTGTTGCTTAAGTAACGTGTTAGAATAGATACTGCTGTCAAAGTCAGTCTATACCTTCAAAGGGGGACAATATTAGACCCTAACCACATGCATCTATAACTCTTTGGGCCATCATCTGTCATCCTAACGGGGCTGTGGGCTAAACCTAGAGTTAAGATCATAGGGGGGCTATCACCCTTGTAGCATTTTTCTTGATATTGTATGACCATGTGCATATGTTTTCCTTGATGTATTTTTTTGTTGTTTTGGTGTTGTGAGAAGATTTTATAGATGATAAATAAAATCTCTCTGGAACTAATCAGCGTGTTGGTCAGCTCGTTCTAGAATATTTATATAATCATTGTTATAGTTTTCCCACGTCTGTGTGTTTACCTGTCGTCACGTGTATGTGCGTGCCCGTGAGTAGATAGAGATATATTAATATATATATATATATATCTGTGTGTAGACTGTCTGACGCCTTTAAAAAACGGTCGTAGAAGATAGGAGAGAGAGAGAAGATTATCTCGATTCTCAAAGACAGCCTCTATATCACATCCTATCATCTCACGTGGGGAAATTCACTTGTGGTATCTATTTTCTTTACTAACTCACACTGTGAATCTCACTCATTCCAATCTATTCAGAAGGGACCTAACCCAAGTCTTAATACTCCTATCGAAAAATCTACGACAGTTACCACAGGTGTTCAGACGGATTAGGCGATAAAATATTATCGCTGGCCGGGTCACCAAACCTGGCGAATCGTAACAACAGTCTGGGAGTGGAGTGTGAAACAATAAGATACGCATTACTCCCATAGCAAATACTGCCATAGGGGAGTGGCGTGTTAGAGAATTCACCATGCTATGTCCAGCATAGAGCAAAATAGTGAAAATAACGAATGAAAAGGCATGATTTATGCCAAATAAAAGCGATGAGTGAGAAAAAAGAAGAAAGAGAAAGGATACTGCCGGAGGGCTGAAGGTGTGAGAGATCACACAAAAGTTCACGTACAGACGTGTCGTCACATCGTGGGTCTCTTATTCGACAAAGAAAGAATACGACTACTGTTCCCTTATGCATGTCGTTCAAATTGATATAGAAAATGTATCTGGGGAGATTAAGAGCAGAATTGTCTCTTACACAGAAAATGTATCTTGGGAGATTAAGAGCAGAATTATCTCTTACATAGAAAATGTATCTGGGGAGATTAAGAGCAGAATTGTCTCTTACACAGAGAATGTATCTGGGGAGATTAAGAGCAGAATTTTGTCTTACATAGAAAATGTATCCGGAGACTCAGAGTAGAATTTTCTCCCCACATACATTTTCTCTGAATCTCCCCAGATGAGTTTTTATGTTAGAGGACATTCTGCACTGAATATCCTGGCCATTGCACACTTAATTACCATCTTTTCACCAAATTCAAAATCGTACAGAAAGACGTGTGGTTTATGTGAGAAAGATAAACCAACAGTAGAACATGTCCCTCGAGACTGCTCCACAAGAAAAACAGATTGACAATTTTATGAGAAAAATAGACATGGTTATATGAGAGCGATGTGGAACTGATGGCAAGAACAAACAAAGTGCCAGTCGAATACGAGATGAGAAGAAGACGCTGAAGATGGATGGGATACTCACTAAGGAAACATGTTGACAAATTTAAAAAATAATATGGTATGGAATCAGTTTTACAAATTAACATACACAGAAAACACGGGAAGTTTCGGTATTCAACCTTCGTCAAACACAGTCACAGACAGGCGACACAGATAAATATAGACATGTTAATAGACAAAGTCAATAGACAGGTTAATAGACAAAGTCAATGGACACTCTAAAGAAGTGGGGGGGGGGGGGGGGGGGGGGGGGAATGAATGAAACAACGATTTGACGTATGATGCAGACAGATAAAACATCTAGAAACACGCAACAAGCACAAAAGGTATTAACTCAAGACATACAACAAATAATGAAAATAGAAAATGATGTAACAAAGTCAAATAATATGCTATAGAGATATACACGGACAGCCTGGGTCAAATCTTGTTGTTTTTTAACTTAAACTTTCTTTACCATTTTTATGGTAGCGCTCTTATTTATTTGCTTACAATAAACCCCATATTTTCTTGACCATCAGCACACAAGGGGTGATGTGGTCAGCATCACGCCGGCCGCCTTAACCTTCTCAGAGTTGCTCTGGTACGCAATGGGCCTCACACCATATTCCCAATATGCCTCAATAAGCGTGTAACGGGATCCTTTACCTATTTTTTTTGTAAAATAAACCAGTCGACAGCATTACAAGACAGTTCTTTTTCTAGAAACCTCAAGGTAAGAGTAGCAGTGGTAAACTGAAAAACACACGGAGAAGAGAAGTAGAGACAGAAATGAAAATGATGAGGAAGGCAGGGGAAAACCTTGAGTGAATGGCACGTGACAGGAGAACTTGGCCTACATTTGGTGAAGCCCTATGCTCCTTGTGGAGTTGGAGGGTAATGATTGAGTGAATATGAGAGCGAATGATGAAGACGAAGACGAAGATGATGAAGAAGAAGAAGTCAACATCGAACAATTCCCAAGAAAGGCTGTTAGTAGCGAAATAGATGGCAGCCAACGTTTATTGGGCATGTAATAAGAAGAGTAAAGTGCATGAAAACTCCGGATGAGGATGACAGTGGGGGTCGGTAATGGAACGCTTGACATTATATCACATAAAATTATTTTGAGATCTCAATTGATCTGAGAAAATACAAATCTTTAATTGCTAAAATAAACGTCTGAGCTACGCTGATGCATTAACGCAAATGTGAAGAACTGACAGAAAAGTATGTAGTACAGATTACTGAAATTCATGAACAGAAAGATAGTTACGAAATACAGAATTCTGAAATTCATGAACAGAAAGATCCAATACTTCGGTCGGTTGGTCGGTCGGTCGGTCAGTCACATTTTGCACACCGTTATTTTTGCACTTTTCTATTTTCGAGGGAGTGCATTAACTTTCAACCACAGCTAAGGGGGTGCAACTGTGGTTGAAAGTTAGACAATAATTGTATTGTTTCCCCTTATATGTACTCTCGTGAAAATAGAAAAGTGTGACGGTGTGCATTAAATCAACAGACAATCAAGATACTCTTCTGTCCAGTTTCATTCGGGAAACGGAATTAACTCGACATTTTTCTTTAAAATAACCTTAATATGTAAGTTTTCTGATTGTTTTTTCAAGACAAAATTTTAATTTAAAGTATTGCAGACTTATTATTACGGATCAAAATGATAAGATGGCTAAAAGGAAGAGACGATCTCGTCATTCACAGCGAGCAAGCGAGACTATAGAAGAAGCAGCAATGTAATACGTGTAACAGAAACAACACACTATAATTAAAAACCTGCCAATTTAGGCGGGTTGTTGCTAGTAATTACATAACAGAGAATAGTACAAATAAATAACAGCTCATTGCATCCACTCATCATTTCTGTTTTTTGCAGCTTAAGTTGCATGAGGTTACAAATGCTGTAATCTCCTAGAAGTAAAACTTCTACGGAGTACATCATGTATACTTACTGTGGTGATTTCTGCAACAACTTCATTTACATGACGGGATTCCATCGCATAACAAGGCCTCATTTTTGTTGTTGCTGTTGTTGTTGTTTAACTAGACCTCATTTTTGTTGTTTCTTGCCAAAAACCTGAGGGAGTAGTGTTGTACGAGTTTTATTACTATTTTTTAAAATGTCTTATCAGGGACGCCGTGAAGCCGCAACTGTTGTAGATGGATCACCAAAGTAAAATAGATGAGATGAAAGCGCCAGTAGAGGTTGGGGGAGGACGGGGACATGCACTGAGGAAACTAAGTAGAAGCGTCATTTGACGATCCAAGCGCTAGAATTTCAAGGGTGAAAAATGTAGAAGATGATTCAAGAACACTTATGCCCTTGTAGTTTCCGGTGGTGTCTGACAAGATAACGAAATACTGAGACTATTTCTCCTTCATGAATGTCGTAAAGGCGACTAATATGACTTTTTTCGTAGTGCTAGCAATATATATATACACATAAATAGACATAATTTTACAGAATTCGCAATACTGAATGACATAACAGTAATAAAAATCGTTGAGTGCTCTATACTGTCAACGGACTGATCACCCGTTTGCCAGTCACTTCGCTTACGGAAACAACAGCAAATGGGTTGATTTGCCGTTGCCCTAAAGACGCCACTAGGCGTGATGGGAAACAATGGCAAAGAAAACCTATCTGCTGTTGCCCTAAGACGCCACTAGGCGTAATGGCCACTGACTGCTTTGACGGTCGATGGCTAAGGACGGAAGAAGGAAGAAGAAGAAAGAAGCTCTATACTGAATTATTCCAACAGAATCGCTACAAAAGAACAATAATCGCAAAATTACGTAATCACTCCGTGTGTTAAATAATTGTCAGTTAGTAAGCATAATCCACAGAACTCTTAAGAAAATAAACTTGGTCACACTCACTTAACAACTTGGAATACAAATGGCAGTTTTCTAAGAAATACCAAAATATTTCTAATAAGTAATATCCTTGCAACAAATGCTAAAAATACACTATTGTCATTATCTCCGTGTAGAGCATAGGCCTTAATCCAAGGCTGCTTAACTTGTGATCCACGGGCCACTTGGGGGTAGGGGGGGGGGGGGGGGGGTGTGTTTCCGAGTAAACCTAAATGTAAACTTGTTAATTATGATTTTATGTATATTTTGTTTTCTAAGAAGGGGCCCGTAGCCTTCAGCGGACCATCAAAGGAGTTCATGACACAAAATAAAGGTTAAGAGAGCCGTGCCGTAATCAGATCCCGTCAAGCTCTCTTGGCTCTGTCATTCACTAAAGCTCCTTCCATGTTTTTTTTTAATCCTTTGTGAGTCTATCTTCAATTCTCTTGTCAGTGTTTGTGTGTTTGTTTTTTAATCTCCCTCCAATTCTTTTACCGTGGGATTTCCAGAAAAGAACACCCTTGTGTGACGTAGAATGGGAATAGTGATACAGTAATCCGACAGTCTTTGCTGTCCCATTTAGTTTCTACCATTGGCTAAGCCAAACCAAGCAATTTTCTGTTTGTATGACTCACATTTGAATTCACGCCCTTTTTCTGGGAACATAACAACAGAGTTGTTTATCAACTTTTCGCACCCGCCAGTTTAACAAGGGAGCGAATCGCGTTTGGTTACCTGAGTTTCTCACGCGAGCTGATTTGCCAATTATCGGTCATTAGACAGACGCGCGTAGAAATAACGGAGATGCAGGGGCGATAATATTTTCCCGACCACCTTTGATGTTCGCACGTTTCAGGGGGAGGTAATGTTTGATCTGCTCAAGAAGACGTAATCTAAGAGAACCCGTGCACGGCAAAATCATCTGATGTCGATCAGCATCGCTGAGTAGAATGAACGAAAAACCTTTGATCCGGGAAACGTAGTTCCCTGATTTCTCTGCTATACAGAAGGTGTGAATTGTAACATCTACTAGTGATAACAACACCACGATTTGTATATATACCGCGCTCTCTCAAATTCAGTTATCAGAAGTCGCTCAGAAATTCTTGGATAATCTAAGCACGCCGGACTAGAACCATTCTTCGCTAAATGTGTTAAATTGTCCCGTGGGGATTTCATTTTCCGATTTGGGGTAATAGAAATTGTGCTTAAGTGTTAAAATGTGTTAGGTTTACCATTTTTATTCACTATAATTCTCTAGCGTTTAAAACTAGTGAAATAACCTAACGCATAGATACTTCTTGCCAGTAGTTCAGAAGTAATGTAATTTCAAACGCCCCATTTTACTTACACAAGAAGATACGGCTTAGCTGACTGAGATTATTGAGCGTGACGGATGAGTGACCGAATAGAATTCGCATTATATTTCATTGTGTGAAATTAAATAAGTGAATAGACTTGATGTTATGTGACTAAACAATAGACGCCGACAAATAGCTAGTAGTGACAGGCAATTTTTGTTAAAGTGCGCGTATGGATAAAGTAAATAATAATTGACTTTGTGCGCTGTGCATCTTCTCGCGGGCAATAACGGGGGGAGGGCACACACCCTTTTTCCCGACATGCCATAGCGGAAAACTTACGGGTGGATAGGATAGTAGCAGTTTTTTTAAATGTTCTTTTCTTCCTTAGATCCGTTAGATCATTTCAACCATCACTGGATTCCATTTCCGCTGGTTGATGGTGTTGTTTTCATACTGTAATCCATGGCATTTAAGGAAGAAAAATGATGACAAAAGCCATCCCTACCTCACTCCAGATCTTATCTCAGTGGGTTCTGTAAGTTACCCTTCAATATGAATTCTGCACACCGTGTCTTCGCATGTCTTCCGTATTAGCTGAATAAATTTACTGCCTCATCAGTTTACAAAGTGATTCTCTGTGTAAGCAAACTGTCGACGGCTTTTCGTTCTTCACAGATCACAAATACAGAGGTAAACTCAGGCCCAAGCTATGTTCAGATGATATGCGCAGTGTGGGTATCTGATCTGTACAGAGTCAGATGTATTGAAAACCTTCATCTCAGTTGTCTATGGCAGGGGTTGTTCTTGTGCCATGGACCCATTCATTTGTCCGGTGAAGGCTACCGACCCCTTTTATTGTCCGATGAAGGCTAGGGACCCATATTGCTTGTCCAGCGAAAGAAATGGACCTTTTTTTTTTGTAGAAAAAAAAATGTACTGAGACGCATAACAAAATATTTAAATACAAATCATATCTTTTGTTACAAAGTAAAATCGTTAAGTGTACATACAGTCATACTGAAGTACAAAAACAGTATGTAAAAAGAATACATTTCTTTAAATGCAAAAAATCAAGGATACGTTTCCGCGAAAACATTGTGGTGAAAATAGAATTCAAATTCTTACCCCCCAAGAATCCATTTATAGACCCCCAAGAAGTCCATGATCCACAGGTTAAGAAACCCTCTTTTAATCTCTCATTCTGTTTAATATTTTCCCGGCCACTGATAGTAATATTAATGGAATATGTTCACTGCAGTAAGTCTCTCTTCTTTAGCACCTTGACCAGATACACTTCCTACCAATTTGCTGGTATTTATTCTCTCTCGTAGACTTTATCATGTACTTGTTATAATATCTCTGTATAGGCAATCAATGTCTGGTTTGATCACCTTTGCTGGAATGCCTTCAGGACCTACAGATTTCTCGTATCCTAGACGTGGTATGGAAGTCGTTATTTCTGTCTTATTTAATAATTTATTGGCAAACTTGTATCTCCTTTTCCATTTTTCTGTTGGCATAGTCTCGGGGTGGAGGCGATCTCGTGAAGCTGGCCTATTTATAATTTTCTCAAAATGATGTGTCCATCTTTTCATTTGATCGTAATTGTCGCCTAGCAATCTTCCATTGTTGTCCTGAATAAAGCCGTTTGATTGCTCATGTTTCCTAGACTGCTTCTTTGTACTTTTATATAGATCGCTCATATTTCAAAGTCTTGCGTCACATAAAGCTTTTGCAGTGAATTACACTTCAAGAAATAGTTTGGGTAATAAAAAGCGAAATTTTTGTCACAATAACAGAAAAACGTTTTTCAAAGAACAGTATGGCGCAATTTTTGTTTACTACAATTGTTTTATTTTTATTAGCGGTAATTTTCGTACAATTTTAGCGTGTGTTGAATGTTCACTTTTAAGACAATGAAATAAAGATACATTATAAGTCAGACGAAATGAAAAAAAACCCCCCCCCCCCCCCCCCCCCCCCCCCCCCCCCCCCCCCCCCCCCCCCCCCCCCCCCCCCCCCCCCCCCCCCCCCCCCCCCCCCCCCCCCCCCCCCCCCCCCCCCCCCCCCCCCCCCCCCCCCCCCCCCCCCCCCCCCCCCCCCCCCCCCCCCCCCCCCCCCCCCCCCCCCCCCCCCCCCCCCCCCCCCCCTCTCAGACAGAAGAAATCAAACCTGCGACAAAGGAAGCTATTTATGGTTTGTTTGAAATTATGACTTTATGAGTTATAAATAGCGCACTTTACAAACTGGAAGAATCAGATTAACTCAAATGTCTTTTCCGCTTCTAAGGTTTGATGTACTCGTAATAGCCCTTCAACAATTTCTCTCCATCTTCATCATTCTTATCATCAGCGCCCCTCCCCTCCCTCCAAGGAGCATTGTCCTTCAACAAACTGATGCCAATAACTTCTGACCTGTACCATTCGATAATGGTTTTTCCATGACGTCTTTATTTCATTAGTTTATCTCTCCAGATCTCTTCACCATGTGTTTCTCGGTCTTCGTCTACCTCTTTACCCTGGGGATTCCACAAGAAGTCTGCCTTGTCATGCTATCAACACGTTTCTCAGTGGGTGTCCTATCCATCTGATATCCTACTCCACATTGGTGTGATGTAGTCACACTACTTCACTGTTACTGTACACAAGCACCCATTATGAAATGTTATCTTGGTTGTTGTTTTTGTTGTTCTCCATGTTTCAGAGCCATACAATAGGATTGACTTGACAGCATAACTCATAACGAAGTTTGATTATTTGTGTTGGACTTGATTTCTTGGGATATCCATATATTTCTCGATGCAAAGAAAGCTCCTCTTGATAATTTTATTCTTGTCTTGATATCGCTGTCTGTTTCTTTCTCCCCCTGCTTCCACTTTGCTGCCACTGACATGTATGAATCTACATGTTGTAGAGGTGTTTCTTCAAGCGCAATTTTGTTGTAAGTGGAAACATTTATTCTCACACGATTATGAGAATTTTTTTCTCTTACCTTGGGAAGAAGAAGACGCTGAAGATGGATAGAACGCACACTGGGAAAACCTGTTGATAACGTTACCAGACGGACCATGTTCTGGAATCCCTTGGGTAAGAATTATAGAGGAAGACCAGAAAACACATGGAAAAGAGAAATGGAGACAGACATTAAGGGAATGAAGACGACATGAAAAGACCTTGAGCGGATGGCACGTGACAGGAAGACCTGGCATACGTTTGAGGAGTTGAAAAGCGAAAGAAGAAAAAGAAGACCTTGGTAATACACTCTGACAGACTGTTCTCTGACTTTCTCAATTATGCCTTGTTTTTAACTTCATCTTGTGTCTTCAACTTTGTCTTTCTGTTATGGTTTTCAGTAGGCGACTAAGGAGGGGTGAGCATGAAGCCGGCTAGCGCATCCTGTACAAAACTCGAAGCCTACCAAACTTCAGCAAGTATGGACAAGTCAACTAAAGTAAATGTAGACCAGTACTGAAAAACACAAGGAGAAGAAATATGGTGACATAAATGAGAGCGATAGAGAAGCCTTAATTGGAAGCCACTGGACGGGATCCATGAAAGGTATTTTTGAAGACTTTTGCCCCACGTGATGCTGAAGCAAAATGAAAGAATGGTTGTCAATAAAGCATTACACCTGTTTATATATCCGTATTTATAATGTATTTTTTTGGTTTCTAGTAGTGAGCTGTTTCATTATTTTTTTTTAATCACGTCTAGTCATTCTAATAATAATAGTAAAAAAGACAGAAGTAATGGTCTTCTTAAAGAAAAAGGCTTCCCAAGAATGTACTATTAAGGTAAATTGAACAGTTTTAAAACAGGTCAATAGATTCAAATATCTGGGCACATTAATAACAACGGATGGAAGATACATTTCAGAAGTGAAGAGCTGAGTAGCTCAGGCAAAAACAGCTGTCTATGAAATAAAGAGTATTTTATGCAACAAGTCTTTGCCAATGGAAGTAAGAAAGAGAGTTCTTCAGTGTTATATAGAGCCAGTCCTGACATATAAGAGTGAGTCGTGGACAATTAGTAAACAAGTTGGGAAAGCACTAGAAGTCACAGAGATGTGGTTTTACAGAAAAATGTTAAAAATACCACGGATAGCCAAAAAGAGTAACGAGGATGTCCTGAAAGAGGCCAACGCGTCAATGAAACTTATTTCACAAGTTACGAACAAACAGTCCACATTTTATTTGTCGGGCATGTTATGAGAAGAAGGCTGGAATATATCGTAACAACAGATGAGGTTGAATATATCGTAACAACAGGTAAGAGAATATATCGTAACAACAGGTGAGAGAATATATCTTAACAACAGATGAGGTTGAATATATCGTAACAACAGGTAAAAGAATATATCGTAACAACAGATGAGGTTGAATATATCGTAACAACAGGTAAGAGAATATATCGTAACAACAGGTGAGAGAATATATGGTAACAACATGTAAGAGAATATATCGTAACAACAGGTAAGAGAATATATCGTAACAACAGGTAAGATTGAATATATCGTAACAACAGGTAAGATTAAATATATCGTAACAACTGGTTAGGTTGAAGGAAACAGAGATAGGGGAAGACAAAGAGAGCAAATACTGGACAGTTTGACATCGTGGTATGGAAAGACGTCAACAACAGAATTGATCAATTGTATTGGAGACAGGAGGTTGTGGAGAGACATCATCTCCTTCGCCACTAGGTATTGTGCTTGACGTGAAGAAGTGAAGATATACTAGCACTTCTATATTTGTTCTCTCTTGTGTCCACCAAACGCGCACCATTCTTCCTTACCTTAACATATCAAGAGCTTCAATTCCTTATTCGAAAATAGGTCATGATCTTATGAAAGAAAACGAACAAAGTAAATTGCCAATGTTACAGTCATAAAACCTTCGTCGGAGTGGTTAAGAGGTATGGCGTCCACCTCGTATTTTAAAGGTACCAGGTTAGATTCCCAGTAAAGGGGAATATAATTTATGATTATTTTTGTCAGAACCAGTGGTCCTAATGATGTCATACTCTCCCCTGGTCTCCTGGGTAGTGAGATCGGATGCCTAGCCTTCTCGGATAAAAGCGAAAAAAAGGAGGTCCCGTGTGCACGTTACGCAAGTTAAAAATCCCTCGGCAGTTGGAAATCGTAAAGTGTAGGCCACATGGCCGCTGCCCTGGCAAAATTTAAAAATTAGGAAACTTACCCGCCACAAAAATATTTAAAGAATATGTGATTCCTGTATAACACACACACTGGGATTCTCGCCGGTGCTACAGTTCGTGCACTGTGCTGAGATCCTCCTTGTGTGATCTAAGGGAGGAGATCGGAGCACTGATGGAGTTGTCCGTGTGCAATGAAGATGGTCCTTAAAACCAAAATAGTCTTCGCCAGGGACAAGCGAACAAAAACATTTATAACACATAAGGAAGGGAAACCCGAGGCCTGTAAACAGTAAATTAATATGAGACAAACATAAAGGTATGTTATCAGGAACTCGTAGGAAATAAAGAAGTAGAACTCTAGACAACAGAAACACAACAGACATGCGTGGCTTACCCAGGATTCGAACCCTGGACCTTCCGTGCGACAACCCCGCCTAGCTATGCAAGCGAATCACACTATCCTACCTGCCATCTACGCATCACCAAAAAATGATGCTTCTGCCCATGGTAAACTTCCGGTGTTGTGTCTTGCGGTTCGAACAAAAACAGAAGAGATTGATAGCGAGAGCTCGGTTAATACATGAAATCTCCTATATACTAATAGTCTTAATGAAACGTCTTTAAACAATAATTTTAAAAAATCCTGCTATCTTTTAGGTAACATAGAGAAAGGCGCGCATTGCATAGTGAAAACTAATTTGAACACTCACTAACAACGCGCATGATTTGCAATATTTTCATGGCTCACTAACCATTGACCATAAAACATGGTAAGCTTGACTACAAAGATTCAGTGAAGTTGAAATGGAGGGCAAGGAATGAAATGATCAGAGGAGAATTAATCCCGCTACCACGACATGCAGCAAAAAAAAAACACAACATAAATATTTCCCGCCACATTTTGGAGTGTTACATTCTCGCAATAACCTGATTACACGAAATGCAAGTAGTAAGGCGCTTTCTCTTCCAAACCTCTACACCTCACGGTAGAAGAGGAACGACTAAGTAAGTAAGTAAATAAGTAAGTATGTTTTCGCAATAAATAAAAAAGTTACCACACGTAAGCGGAAGTAATTAATGTAGCTCTCGTGATATCCAGTATTCTACCACAAACTTGATTGGTGTGCGTGTTTTCGTTCGTTACATAATGAGTATTATGTGTGTAAAACTTGATTACACCAATTTGGTTATTATTTGTTTGGATATCATCCGGACTGAATAACAAAACAAAACAAAAAAAACAAACAAAAAAAATAAAGAACGGAGAACAGTTCAAATCTGAACACGATTGCAAAGGAAACAAACAAGCAACCTAACAGCAAATAAAATGATAGCTTTATAAGAGAAATGCTGACTGTTGTTAATAAATAGAACTATTTTGATAAATGTAACAAAAAATAAAGAGACATTGTGAATGGAAATGTAAACTTTCAACTATAATACAAGAAACATTAACTGTACATGGAAATGTGAACTTTCACCTGTGATACAAGAAACATTTACTGTACGTGAAAATGTGAATTTTAACCGTGAATGCTTTTAATGGACTGTACATGGAAATGTGAACTTTCAACTGTTATACAAGAAACAATAACTGTACACGGAAATGTGAATTTTCAACTGTAATACAAGAAACATTAACTGTACATGACAAAGTTAATTTTTAACTGTAATACAAGAAACATTAACTGTACATGACAACGTTAACTTTCAACTGTAATACAAGAAACATTAACTGTACATGACAAAGTTAACTTTCAACTGTAATACAAGAAATATTAACTGTACATGACAAAGTTAATTTTTAACTGTAATACAAGAAACATTAACTGTACATGACAACGTTAACTTTCAACTGTAATACAAGAAACATTAACTGTACATGACAAAGTTAACTTTCAACTGTAATACAATAAATATTAACTGTACATGAAAATGTGATTTTCACCTCGATAACGTACTGTACATGGAAATGTGAACTTTCACCTGTGATACAAGAAACATTAACTTTACACGGAAATGTGAAAAGAGACAGATGAGACGAATAAGGTATGAAATGTGACTAAACATGCAAACTGTGAACCGGTCTAACAAAAACCATAACCTATGGTAAATGTTGAATGTTGTGAACTGTGACAGACAAATGTCAATTAACTTACCAGTTCAGGTAATACCAAACTGTACACTCTCCTCTTAAGTTTATCGTCGCCGTAACCTAGAAGACACAGAAACATTGTCAATGTCTGGTTTGTTCTGCCCAGTGAGCTAACCCTCAGATTTACGCGTCTCGTGACACGGCGCGTGCACCAACTTCGGCGTGCGTTATGGAGGGCTGTGACAAGTTCTTGAGGTAGTTGGATAAATGTGGCTTTGTCAGGACACAGAAAAGTCGATTTTCAAGAAATGGAAAGGAAAGTGGTGGATTGTACAGCAGATGGATATATGAACAGATACACGGATGGATGGATGGATGGATGGATGGATGGATGGATGGATGGATGGATGGATGGATGGATGGACAGACGGACCGATGGATGGATGATCGGATGAATGCATTGTTGGATGGGTGGGTGGGTAGGTGGATTGAAGGATAGTTGGATGGATACATGGATGATCGGATGGATGGTTAAATGAATGAATGCATGCATGGGTGGATGAATGCATGGATGCTGTTGCAGGGGGGGGGGGGGGGGGTGTCGTTTATAGTAGTGTTACAAATCCAGTGTTACCAAAGGGTTCTTCAGTGATTACCATTACTTTCTTTTTTATCCCTTGTCTTTCTTAGTCAGTTATGGTATCGTGCTATTGATGGTAAATTACGCGAAGGTGGGATAGAATATTTGTCAACATCATTATATGTTCAACTTCCAACGTTCAGAGACTTGATAAGTCATTCCTTGAGTCCATATAAATTTAATATAACAATTCCATACACGAACAGTTCACACATGGTCATTGTAGTGGTGTTGATGGTATTGTATGATGGTGATGTTACTAAATGTAATTGTATGAGGCCAGCTGTGAAGGCTCCTGAGATAAAATGTAGTTGAGAATTGTCAGAAGGCCTTTCTTGCTACCACTACGACCTCACACTTAATTTTTTTTTTATGAATGTGGCTACGTAAAGTGTCTAGGGTTATGATATGTAGTGTGGTGTAATAGGTTATAGATATACCCACAGATATTTAACAAGACTAATAATATTAATAAATGTTAAAATACACTGAACTAACTCACGTGTGTAAATTTTTTGATAAAATTATATTACATTTATTTTGTTCTGGATCAATTTTTTAGGTTGACCAGAACTTAAAAGGATTTAGAGATTATGAAAGAAATGCATGGAATATTATATCATAAATGCAATAGTGTACATATATATGTACTATACTAGTTAGTTTTATTAAAATGTTCTAGTAGTCATCTACTTGGGAGGATAGTTAATGTTTGTACTGTTGGGGTGGTCTCATCACACCTGTCTATATTGACTACACAGTGTCCAGAAAATGGTGGGAATTTTTATGGGGGTATTAGTAACTAAACAGCGTTGGTGAATGTCCAGCAGACCAGAGGCTCACTCATCTTGTAGTTGTAGCTCTGGTGCTGAAATCTTGTGGTCCCACCTCTCCGTGCTGGCGGGCAATAATGGTGGTCTCTGTCACAAGTACTGCACAGATACACTCGAGTAAAGTCACCAACTGAATAGACACTGCTTTGTCGACAACAGGAACTCACAGCTCTGCAATCAAAGTATGGGCCATGTGTCAAAATCTATTCTCTACCCACGTCTGGACACAACACTGACACAACAACCACATCATACAGACAGGTCAGATCTCTCTGACCAAACAGCACATTTACCATGGTGGGTTTACATCAGATAGATCCTCCCAGACTATAGATTCTGAAATGAAACAATCTTCAAAATATACAAAGAAATAATTTCAATCTTACCAGATTATGAATAAATAACACAGAATTGCTAGCAAAACTCAGCTGAGCTGCTGGCTATAGTATGGCGTCCCTAAATTTATTACACTTTCTTTCATATGGAAATCACCACACTTTAAAATCTGTGTCTATCACTGAACAACTATTGAAGAATGGCCCCACTTTCGCGTCTGAGCGCTAATGATATGATTGTCTGTGGCCAATCACTGCCTAGGTTTATTTTAATTTCAAAT
Source organism: Oreohelix idahoensis (assembly GCA_024509875.1). Taxonomy (NCBI): domain Eukaryota; kingdom Metazoa; phylum Mollusca; class Gastropoda; order Stylommatophora; family Oreohelicidae; genus Oreohelix; species Oreohelix idahoensis. The sequence goes on from JAMPIV010014629.1 coordinate 750,147, forward strand.
TTCCTACCATAAAGTCATTTCAGTCATGCTTCAGTCAAGTATGGATGGTTATCTGTTAGTCTGTCCGTCTCTACTTGTGTTTCTACAAAATGTACTTGATTTTTGAACCAACCTTTCTCTCCCCTCCAAAATTTTGTCGTTAAAAGTTATATTTAGACACAGCCACCACCCAAAAACCCTCTCCTCCATACTAAGTAAATTTGAACACCTGCGTCCCAAGGTCGTGTTTTTTTGTGCAATTAGCGACACTTTTAGATTCAATACAGTCTGTCGATGATGTGAACAACACTGTCTTTTGTCATTATCTTCAATATTATCTATCCGTCTGTAAAATTAAGAACATATTAGTTCACTGCTCAGAATAGGCCATCCGGCCAGCTAATTTTTATATTCCTAACATTAATATTAAGAAAAAAGTACTTTTTAAATTTTGTAATATTTCGAACATCTGCGTTTAGCCGCTGAATTCAAATCAAGGCCTTGGTATCGCGCAAAAGCGTCCAATAAATGACTGTGGCGTAACATATCTATGGTCCCTTCTGTCGAGTTGCTTACTTTTTATGTCAACTTGGGAAACGTGACTTTTCTCCGTTTCCCCCCCAATTGCGTCTCCTTAGCCTTTCTAGTCTCACGCAATCTTTCCAGTCATATTTTTCCTTTTTGATCCTCCGTTCCCCTCCTGTCTAGCAAGTCAAATTTTTATGGAGGATGATGACCCGCGGTCTAGGCGATCATGTACATCAGCAGCCTACGCATTATGTTTTTTATCCTTATATGTTATCCTTGGAGGTATTTTACCGTTGTATCTCTGTCAATTTCACTACACATCTCCCCACTTGAAAACATGCCTATGGCAAGTTCCAAAACCAGCGATACACATAGGTAAAATTACTCCTCACGTCTGCCACTACTCTAATTTTGATCACAGGGGTGCCGACTGAGGAAATCTGCACCGACATTCAATTTGCCTGGGATATATTGGATACTAAACTGATAAGGTTGAAGCAACAAAGACCACCTCAGCAATCTTGCGTTTTCATGCTTAGCCTGAGACAAGAACACGAGAGGCTGATGGTCCGTCTCCACCACAAAAGTCCTACCATACAGATAGATTTGAAACTTCTTTATTGCCAGATTAATGCTAAACATTCCTTTTCGCTTGTGGAGTATCCTTGTTCCGCCTTATTCAATTTGCGGCTTGCATAAGCGACTGGTTTAAGTTCCCCATCAGGTGAAGATGATCTTTGCAACAAAGCCCCTCCGAGTCCCACATTACTTGCATCGGTTCTTAAGACAAAGTCCTGTGTCAAATCAGGTAGTTTGAGAATAGGCTTGCTAGTGAGTTTTTCCTTTAACTCTTGGAACGCTAGTTCACATTGTGCAGTCCAAATAATTTTATCTGGAAGTCCCTTGCGAGTCAGATCAGTCAGAGGAGCACAAATAGCGTTAAAATTTTTGATGTATTTCTGATAAAATCCGCATAACGACACGAATGATCGCACGTCCTTTTTTGTTTGTGGCCTAGGTGCTCTCTGCAGTTTTTCCAAGTTCTTAGGATCAGGGGTCATATTACCCTGATATACAGTGTGTCCCAAGAATTCCAACTCCTTGCATCCAATACAACATTTTGTTGGCCTAGCAGTTAAGTTCGCCTCCCGAAGTCTATCAAACAACATCTCCAGAGCTTCAATGTGTTCTTCAAATGTCTCGGTGGCGACGAGAATATCATCCATGAAATTTGTGATACATGGGTTATTCAGGGGATCCAACAATTTGCGCATCATCCTTGAAAACACACTCGGAGCATTTTTCAGTCCGAATGGTAGCATATTGAATTCATAATGTCCATCCGAAGTGCTAAAAGCCAAATAAGGTCTCACTTCAGGCTTCACTGGGATCTGGTAATAGCCTTTACTAAGATCCACCTTTGAAAAGTATTTTGCCTTGTTCAGTCTGGCAAATAACTGTTTTGTGTCTGGTAATGGATCCACTTGTCCTTCTGTGACAGCATTCAGTTTCCTGTAATCTATGCACAGTCTGTGTTCCCCAGACGGTTTTCTCAACAAAACGACACTAGAACTAAAAGATGATTCACTGTGCGAAATAATCCCCTCCTTCAACAAATACTCTATTTCTTCCTTCAATGCCTTCTCCTTCGCGAACGGAATAGAATAGGCTCTCATACAGATTGGGTTTGAGTCTACCAGTTTCATGTCATACTGTAGCAAATTTGTATGGCCTGGTTTATCTGTTAATACATCTGTATGTTCCTCCAGAACCTGTTGAACTCTCTCCCTCTGGTTTTTAGTCAGGTGCTTACTGACTTTTACCTGTGCTGCTGTTTCACAAGGATGTAATGGGTATTCATGTGAGGTGAGTGGTTCTTTTTGCATCTGGGTTGCAATAGCTAAGGTCAATAAGGGGGTGCTTTCCTGGAGTGGTCTGTCCAGATACTTCTTTAACAGGTTTACATGATAAACTTTTTCCTTCCCCTTTTTGTCAATTTTATAGTTTGTTCTAGACACCTTCTCTAGAACCGTATATGGACCTTGCCAACCAATTTGTAATTTATTCTGGCTTCCGGGTAGTAGAAGCAGCACCTTCTCTCCGACTGCCAGTTCCCTGTCCTTTGCCTTCCTATTAAAATATGCTGCATGTTTCTTCCTGGCTTGTTTCAAATTATCATTTGCCAGTTTCCATCCAGCTTTCAAACGATTGGTCAGTTCGTTCACATATTGATAAGATGAGGTAACAGTCTCTTCCGCCTTCTCATCTGTCCAGGTCCTTAATAAAGCTACATCTGGATCTTTAATTTATCATACGTATTTTTCCTGGAACCCGTCGGGTCCCGTCCATTAGAAGCTCCATAATGAGGACTTTTCTTCCTAGAATCATCACTCACAAATCGACCACTACCAATTTTTTTCTTGGGTTTATCTCCCCACTTTAGATTGCTTATGAGAGATCTTCGCTCTCTTTTCTGTTCTTCCAGCTTGTATAAGTCTGACCGAGGGATTGTCATCCTATCCTGGGTAAAATTTCTTCTTTGTACTCTTCGCATAGTGGCCATGTTAATCCATTCAAGTGACGACTGGGTGTGAAAAGGGGGCTCCCATTCCACTTTGTCTACCTGAGTATAATTAGTTTCCTTTCAGGCCTAAAGTTGCCCCGTGGCGTTTCTAGGTCCTGCACATATTTTCCCTTTGTGGGTGTTCCCTCATGAAATACGCCACATGCTTCTACAAAGTTTTCAACATCGACATTTACGTCGGGCCAATAGTATTTTCGAGCAATCTTTTGGCAGATGGTACCGACTTTCTCATGGTCACCATCTTTTCCAACATGTAAGCTCCTTATTAAGTTTGCCCTATATATCTTGGGAAGAACTAACTGTCCGTGACCAGGGTATCTAGTTCCTGTCTTCCTGTATAATAGTTTGTTCTTCATGAAATATTCCCCCTTGCTCGGAGGTGTGTGGCATTTGGGCAATTTTTTTAAAACAGGGCTTGAGTGTCCTATCCTCAGCCTGCGCCTTCCTCATCTCCTCTGGATGAGCATTTATAGGTTCACCTTCTTCCTCCTTCTTCTGTGACCTGGTCTGCACTGTCGCCATGATCACAGGTTTCTCGGGATTCCCCAAGAAGACGTATCTACACCCCAATATCAGAGGGTAGATTGGTTCATCTATCACTGCTGCTCTGATTTCTCCTTCCACATAGCGAGTTTTCACCGTTATCCTTGCGATGGGAAGTGTCATGAGTGGTATGTCCTTAGTCGCCCCTTGTATTTCCACTGTTTCTGTGGTATACTGACTTGGGTCCACTAGGCTAGACTTCACAACTGAATCATAATCCAAACCTGTATCATAAAGGCACCTTATGGTGACCCCATTACAAATAACATCCTCACAAACTGGGGGGTGATAAGGTTCCTGTTGTCCCTTAGGATTAACCTTTAATCTTTGCGTCCCCGACTTCATTGCAGCAATGTTTGAAGGTTTCCTTCTACAAAATTCGGTGTTATGGTTATCCTTCTTGCACCATTTACACCATCTTTTTCCTTGGTTCAACGGTTTTCTTTCATTGAACTTTTGGTCATTGAACTGTGAGTTTCTGTCGCGATAGTCATTTCTTGGCCGCTCAAAGTTTGTCCTACCTTTATTTCCCTGCTCTCTATTATCAAATTTATTAAATTGCTGTGGAGCTTTAAAATTGTCTATGTGCTTCTTCTTAGCACCACTTACCTCTGCCTGGGCTGCCTGATACCTCTCAGCAACATTTAAAATTTCCCCCAACTTCTCTGCACCTTGTGGGAATGAAAGGATATAGTATGCAAGATTAATGAGAGTGGAAGGGCAGAATGTTAGACGGGCCTGCGCGCCCAATTCTTTACCCTTCGAAAATAAAGTTCGTTCGTTCGTTCGTTCGTTCGTTCCATGAGAAATTTTCTCATGTCTGGAGCCATGGACTCTCTCAATTGCTCAATCATGATCATTTCTTTAAGATCTTGGGTCTTCCCCAGAGCCGTCCATTTCTCCAAATAGGTTTCTAGTCTAGCAGAGAATTGGTGGTATGTCTCCCCAGACAACAGTTTGGCATTTCTGAATTTCTTACGATAAAATTCACCATTCTTCTCGTACCTTAATAACAAAGCCTGCTTTAACATGTCATAATTGTCTTGGTCTTCCCTGTTCATTTTAGCAAATACTTCATAAGAAGTACCTCTCAATCCCTGTGATAGCTTTAAGCTCCACCTCTCTCTCTCTAACCCATATGTAGTAGCTAATAACTCAAAACGTCCTAGGTACCCCTCTATGTCATCGTCTTTTTCAACAAAATGGTCTAAATGAAACCCCATAGCTGAGTTTGAGGCTCCCAGACTGGGCGTAGCATCTGAGGCAAAAGGGCTGGCACCATTTTCAGGAGCCGGGCCTTGTAATTCCAGCTCCCTTAGTCGTAATTCGTGCTCCCTCTGCAACCTTCTATCTTCTGCCTCCCTTTCGGCAGTCAACCTTTTTTCTTCTGCCTCCCTTTGCTGTCGTTTTTCTTCTGCCTCCATCTGCAGCCTCTTAATTTCTCTATCAGCCTCAATTTGTAACCTCTTCTCTTCAGCTACCTTTCTATCTTCCCTTTCAATATATTTATCACATTCAGTCGTTACGTATTGAATTAAAATTTGACCATCCATTCCCATCTCCTTCGCGGTGAGCACAGCAGCTGATCTAAATTTTGCCAGCTCCGCCATACTTTTTAGACAATATAATAATATACAAGATAAATCTCTAACCAGTAAATACACTAAGTACTTCTTATGACTATAGTCTAACCAATTCTAACTAACCAGTTAACTAATTAATTATTACTGGCTGTGAAGATTCACCAACTTTTATCTGCAGGGACACTTTTAATTTTAAAGGGAATTTTACAATTTATTTCCCTACTTTTATTTCTCCCACCAGGAGATCCTAATATTACTGTTGGGCTAATTATCCCCGGACAAGACCCCAATTTATGTAGTGGTGTTGATGGTATTGTATGATGGTGATGTTACTAAATGTAATTGTATGAGGCCAGCTGTGAAGGCTCCTGAGATAAAATGTAGTTGAGAATTGTCAGAAGGCCTTTCTTGCTACCACTACGACCTCACACTTAATTTTTTTTTTATGAATGTGGCTACGTAAAGTGTCTAGGGTTATGATATGTAGTGTGGTGTAATAGGTTATAGATATACCCACAGATATTTAACAAGACTAATAATATTAATAAATGTTAAAATACACTGAACTAACTCACGTGTGTAAAATTTTTTGATAAAATTATATTACATTTATTTTGTTCTGGATCAATTTTTTAGGTTGACCAGAACTTAAAAGGATTTAGAGATTATGAAAGAAATGCATGGAATATTATATCATAAATGCAATAGTGTACATATATATGTACTATACTAGTTAGTTTTATTAAAATGTTCTAGTAGTCATCTACTTGGGAGGATAGTTAATGTTTGTACTGTTGGGGTGGTCTCATCACACCTGTCTATATTGACTACACAGTGTCCAGAAAATGGTGGGAATTTTTATGGGGGTATTAGTAACTAAACAGCGTTGGTGAATGTCCAGCAGACCAGAGGCTCACTCATCTTGTAGTTGTAGCTCTGGTGCTGAAATCTTGTGGTCCCACCTCTCCGTGCTGGCGGGCAATAATGGTGGTCTCTGTCACAAGTACTGCACAGATACACTCGAGTAAAGTCACCAACTGAATAGACACTGCTTTGTCGACAACAGAAACTCACAGCTCTGCAATCAAAGTATGGGCCATGTGTCAAAATCTATTCTCTACCCACGTCTGGACACAACACTGACACAACAACCACATCATACAGACAGGTCAGATCTCTCTGACCAAACAGCACATTTACCATGGTGGGTTTACATCAGATAGATCCTCCCAGACTATAGATTCTGAAAAATATTTATTAGTTGTCTGCCCTAAAAGAGGATAGGTAATATGTTTCATTATTCTCAACACTTGATCTGTCTTGCCTAACCCTGGCTGGAGTTTATGTACATTGTTGGTCCCTAGACCCTGACTAGGGCGGGGGGTCTAGAGCAAATCCCTACTTGTTTGTAAGGCTAGATTTCGATATGGCAGTATCAAATCACTCGAACATGAAACAATATTCAAAATATACAAAGAAATAATTTCAATCTTACCAGATTATGAATAAATAACACAGAATTGCTAGCAAAACTCAGCTGAGCTGCTGGCTATAGTATGGCGTCCCTAAATTTATTACACTTTCTTTCATATGGAAATCACCACACTTTAAAATCTGTGTCTATCACTGAACAACTATTGAAGAATGGCCCCACTTTCGCGTCTGAGCGCTAATGATATGATTGTCTGTGGCCAATCACTGCCTAGGTTTATTTTAATTTCAAATTTCCTACCATAAAGTCATTTCAGTCATGCTTCAGTCAAGTATGGATGGTTATCTGTTAGTCTGTCCGTCTCTACTTGTGTTTCTACAAAATGTACTTGATTTTTGAACCAACCTTTCTCTCCCCTCCAAAATTTTGTCGTTAAAAGTTATATTTAGACACAGCCACCACCCAAAAACCCTCTCCTCCATACTAAGTAAATTTGAACACCTGCGTCCCAAGGTCGTGTTTTTTTGTGCAATTAGCGACACTTTTAGATTCAATACAGTCTGTCGATGATGTGAACAACACTGTCTTTTGTCATTATCTTCAATATTATCTATCCGTCTGTAAAATTAAGAACATATTAGTTCACTGCTCAGAATAGGCCATCCGGCCAGCTAATTTTTATATTCCTAACATTAATATTAAGAAAAAAGTACTTTTTAAATTTTGTAATATTTCGAACATCTGCGTTTAGCCGCTGAATTCAAATCAAGGCCTTGGTATCGCGCAAAAGCGTCCAATAAATGACTGTGGCGTAACATATCTATGGTCCCTTCTGTCGAGTTGCTTACTTTTTATGTCAACTTGGGAAACGTGACTTTTCTCCGTTTCCCCCCCAATTGCGTCTCCTTAGCCTTTCTAGTCTCACGCAATCTTTCCAGTCATATTTTTCCTTTTTGATCCTCCGTTCCCCTCCTGTCTAGCAAGTCAAATTTTTATGGAGGATGATGACCCGCGGTCTAGGCGATCATGTACATCAGCAGCCTACGCATTATGTTTTTTATCCTTATATGTTATCCTTGGAGGTATTTTACCGCTTTCTTCATCCTAACAGTGGACTGACCCATGTCCATAATTAAATACAATATAACCGTGTGGCCTTTCCTGCCCGACACTCATCTCATCTCATCCCGTAACCCGTCATGGGTCGTAGGGGTGCCATGGTGGAAGCATCAGCAGACAGGGTCCTCCACTGCTCTCTATCCTCAGCAATGCGTACAAGTGTGGAAAAACCGTGTCCTGCCCATTCTTTGATGTTATCAGCCCAGGATTTTCTCTGCCTTCCTCTTCTCCGTTTACCTTCGACTGTGCCCGACACTATAAGAATATAAAGACACGTCTTCTCCGTTTGAAGATTACATCGTTCATCCTTCTCAGGACGCCACTACTCGAGAAAAGATCGCCTTATCGTCAAAATGCCCAGACATAAGCCACACGCTAAAAAGAGGAAGGTCTACACCAGCCCACCAGCGCAGAACAGCCAGGGTAATCACAATATCACAATCAACAATGACAGACAGCCAGAGAGCAAGACTGCCCCAAGTGCTCGTGCCGGGACCGGCCCTTCTATAACTCCGGACACGACGGAGTTAGCTGTGACATGCGTCGACCCGACTGAGAGTCTGAGTGGCCCGACCCTTTGCCTAGATAAAGAAGACCCAGAACATAAAGAAATTTGGAGAGCGTTACGACAGCTGGAGAAAAGAAAACAACAGCTTATATCCAGGCTGCCACCACCACACGTACCCGACTCGTCAGCAGAAACCCGGTCTATGACAGAGAAGCCGCACGATGCCGAGATGACAGCCGACCCACCTGCAAGCACTATGAAGGAAGTGGTAGAGGCAGCTCCTCAACACAGACAGGTACAAGAGGAAGATATCGCAGAGACCATTTTAGATGCACTTCGAAGACTTGAAGACGGAGACGAGTCCCTTAGGCTCGCTCTTCAAGAAGCAACAGTAGAAGTAGCCCCAGGCGTGCTGGACATCGAAACCACTGAGAAGCAAGCTACCATTCCTGATCCTGAGGAAACAACAGCTGACAACTCAAGGGCTCAGACGCAAGATATCACACCGAATGAACAAGATTCGAACCAAGCCTGTAGAAGGAAACAAAGACCAAACACTAAAAATACAAGCAACTCAGAAACGATACAGGAGAGGATTGTTAAGATCACCCAGACGTCAGGAAGTGAGGCCTCACTCAGGGCCCTACCCGACAACAAAATGATCAACATCCTCGAGGTGATAACTGGACGGAGAGGTATCGCCAAAGTAGGGAGGCACGAAAAGGGAGTAGTGCTTTCTCTCAACAACACAGACAAAACAACCTCGCTGATGATCGAACTGGAATCCGGTCCAAAGGAAATCCAGTTGCCCCACCAAATAAAAGTGGTGGTGGAAAAGTACAAGACAACAAAGAAGTTGGTCATCAGAGGGGTGGATACCAGATGTTCCGAAGGCGAGGTCCACAGACGCCTTCAAGCTGAAAACGCAAATCTTAAAATCACGCAGGTCGAAAGGCTAAAAACCTGGGCCAAGAAAGATACCAACCTGATGATAGTTACGGTAGAAGGATCGACAAGACCCGAGAGGCTGACGCTCGAAACATCAACAAAAAGGACAGAACCATATATACCTCCGGTCATGCAGTGCTCTACCTGCCAACAGTTTTCACACACCAAGAAAACATGCAGGAGAGACGCTGTCTGCCGATATTGCGCGGGAAACCACCAATATGGCGACTGCCCCAGGGCGAAGGAGGACCACAATTACAAATCAATTAATGCAAACCGTACCTGTGCAAACTGCCATGGAAACCACGGGGCAAGGTACCGAGGCTGCCCTGTGTTCCAGGAAACAAAGAGCATCTTGAAGGAGGCCGTGTCCAAAAACATCCCCTTCAAGGAGGCAAAACACAGAGTGGCTGCGGATGGTGCAGAAAAACAGCGCATAATAGATAGACGACAGTTACACAAGCTGACCGCTGAAGTCAAAGAAATGAAACTACAGGTCGTAAACAGAAGCAAGCAGGCTCCCGAAGAACCAACCGACAGTGGTGAAGACGTAATAGATCTACAGAGCGTCAAAGATATGATGGAAGAAATGAAAAGAATCCAGCAGCAGATAAAAACAGATGTCAAGAGGCTGACAGAACTGAAGGAAGAAAACTCCACAATCCTCAAGAGAATTGAAACTGAGCGAAGAGCCATTGAGGAAATGACATCAAACACAAGAGCGACCAAAACAAACGAACAATCAGACGAGGAAGTCATCGAAAAAACACTTGAAAAACTCGAAAAAGCTATATTACAGATACAGGAAAGCAGGAATACAAGAGAAACAGAAACGAGGAAAGCAAAAACTAACAAAACGACACATGACAGATAGGAAGGCAGGAAATGAACACCATGAACACACCACGGCCGACAAGCAACGAAGAGGAAACCAGACAACCAGCTAGTGGTCCTTTTCAGGACCAGTCCTTTTCAGGACTAACAGACGACTAGCACCGAAGAACCTAACACACAATATACCCCAATTATAACCAACTTTCAGGTTGAACAGGGTATTACAGCAACATAGTAGACGAAAACAACAACAACAACAACATTCTCCGTTTGACGGTCATTTGAAAAAGGGTCCCGTCTCTTGGTCACCGTGCGTGACTACGAACGCTGAAACGTCACAGCGTTCACTAGGATAATAATACTTTACATTACATTAAACGTTGTAACCCCTAAAATCGCATGCTGCTAACCTCTAGCAGACAATGCCAATTAATCTACCGTAACAGATGCATAGATGGATAAACGAGTCGGCAGGCAAACAGTCTAACAGACCGATATAAGGACGGACAGGCAGATAGATAAAAGAAGACTTGAAGAAATAAGAGAATGGTTGAAGATAATGACAAATAAATATAGGAGCAGATTAAAACATAATTTCAGATTCTAAATACGGGCTTGGGTGGGGGTGGTGGAAGAATTAAAGTTTCCTGAAGGAACAAACGATTCAAAGACAAGAATGTGGAGCAAATATATTCAGTGTAATACAACGCATATTTTATAATAAGGTACAATATTTCTTAAATAATCCCTATTTGATTTGGGTAAAACTTTTTTTACATCACTAAATATATAAGTAAAGAACTTAAATGTGCTGCTAAGATTTTACTGTAATAAATTTACTATAAAATACATTAATCAAATGAGCAGGTTAGGGTGCCAGCTATATCCCTCTATAGGAAAGTGAGATTATCTCTTTAGGTGACTATTTGCTCGGTAACTTTTGTCTATATTCTTAGCGACATGTTCGCTAATATGTAAGGATAACAATAACTAGACAGGTGTCAGTGAAACAGGACATGAGAGGTCGCTGCCGATGGGTAGGATACTGCCACAGAATGATTCGCTCATTTGTCTTTTCGTGCTCTAATTGTATGTTCTTTCGACTTAAAAAATGTTTAATTCGTTCACTTCTCGCCTTTTCTTCCGCCTAGGCCCTTCTTTTTCTTGGCATAATTTCACCCTGGACACAATTTTAGTTATGGTTTTTACGAGACATCGTTATTGTATGTCAGTAACTATCACATAAAGATAGTACGGCATATGATGATTTATCATAGAGAAGGTTTTAATTACCACTGTCTATGAAACGTTTCGTTTCTCTATGTGGATACTTTAAGCTAGCCATCTCGTCTGCTCACTCTGCATATTTCACGAGATCAGATTCTGCACCAGAGGAACTTTAGACCAGAAAGATGTATGGAGTCCAGTGAGGCGTGGACTGTAAATCTCAGGCACATACGAAGATTTAACGGTAGATGTACTATTTATGTATTCCACAAATGTAGGTGGTCTTACGATTTGCTGAATAATACGTTCCTCTTTTGGGAAGATCTGTGTGTGACTCCACCAGGTGTGAGAGACAAGCCGGGAGAAAATGAAAAACAAGCTACATTGAGATAAAGTCATATACCTGATTTCTGGTAATGGAAGAAAGTCACAAATAGTCGTATAACTGCAACGATTGAAATTAGAAGGTATCTATATCATAAGAATGTCAGAATAACCCAGAACCCAGAGCTAAGTTAATAAAACCTAACTCAATGCTGCTACGAATTATATTTCTTCCAGTTGTGATGCAGACCTAATGGAAAACACTTTCTGTAAATAAGGACTTTATACCAGTCTTAGAATTTTGTTATTAAATAAAATTGTGTTAATTATAATATCTCTGTTGCCCTCCATTGTTTTGCAATAACATACACATATACATAGTTTTAAATCTTTTTTCAAGACTTAGAGTTATATAATCCGGTGTGTTTTTCTAGACACGTACCGTATTTGTTTTTTTTTTTGTGTTTTTTTTTACACAACTGTCTGAGAGGTTTTAATCTAGTTTGTTCTCTCAAGATTCTTGAAGATAGTGGCAGGGATGTTAGCGTGTAACTAGCTATTACAATCATCTACAGCTAGTCAAAGTTGACGTTTCTTTTATAGTCAATAGCCTTATTCACTGAGCGACCGATTGGCTAACCGGTTAGAGTCCTTTCCTCCCTCAGCACAATTACCGTGTTCAGGGATAGAAATCTGGTAGCGTCATGCTTCAGTCTTCATAAAGATCTGGACCAAGTGGGAGGAAGTCTCTAACACATTACTCCCCTAGGAAATCTGGGAACATAGCGAATATAGAATGCGCGCAAATACAGGGAAATCTTTAATTTTGTAAAGGGGCAGCACGCTATATGTTGGTTATACACGGTATTATGTGTATACGTCATTGTCTTCTAACTTAAGATTACAGGCTCTATAATACATACAACTAAAAATGCTGTTCATTATGTAAATTTTTGGAAAATATGGTATGAATTATTCTCAGTTACTGTCCCACTAATAATTGCTAACTGGAGGTATAACTTTGTGAAACTAGTCAGAAATTTTTAGACAGTAGAATTCTGGAATCTTAATATAATTAGTTCTCTAGTATTCATAAAAGCACCTTTTCATTTTAATACTAGTTCATAAGAAATGTTATTTATATCAACAAGTACTACAAACTGTCAAGGTGTAACGTCTTATAACCAGCTATTAAAAAACCAGCAGCTTTTCGTAAAATTATGGACAAGTGGCGCTTAAGACCTATTGAAAGAGCACGCAGACTTTTCAAACTTTTACTGGTGCATTGATCATAAGTCATAGTTAAGGATAGATCTGGGGATAAAATAATGTAGCATGTTACTACACGCTAGCACATGCCCATTTTATGTGAGGAATTGTGTTCGCCTGTAGTCAAACTACTTTTTGCACGAAGCGTTCACCCGTGGTGAGCGACAGTCAACTAGTGACGTTTTTTTTTGTCACATGTCGTGGGGTCAGTGTGTTGTTTATTTGGGCCGTTCGTATTCGTTCACTGGTTTGAAGTGGACGTGATTTCTTCTAAGCTCCAGGATTTATGGAGAGTGTGTTTTCTTCTAACTGGGACATTAAATATATTTCAAAGGCCGCCACCTTGTTAAGAATGTTCTAGATGGGGAAGAAACTTATTGAGAATTCTTGCACAACCCCCTTTTGATATTTTTCGTAAGGAGTATCTCAAAGATATTGAAGTAGCTAAGTTTAGGTCGCCATCATCAGTTTGTTCCGCCACATTACTTGGGTACCGGGAATATTGCCCTACCTATTAGTACACGGCCAGGATTGATAACAGATTTAAGGATATCTCTCAATATATTTACTATTAACAATGGAGATGAAGAAGGCCCCTATTGATTGAGGCTCGTTATTGACTGACGAAACTGCTTATCGAATTTACATGTTTTTCCTGCCATATACTATGCCATATATATATATATATATATATATATATATATATATATATATATATATATATATATATATATATATATATATATATATATATATATATATATATATATATATATTGATGGATGTCTCCTTGTGATGAACGTACAATAAATGTCAACCATGTTTTCCAGTGGACCTGTTCACCTGCCGGCTTGTGTTATATATACTGACCATAATGTCCTGTATGAAAGCCTGCAATCATTCGCGTATCCTGCATGATCCTCTATATTTATCCCAGCGTAACACCATATAATTGGTGAGCCAGTATGGTTTTGGATCGATAATTTCATTAACATGGGTCTCACATACTTTGCAAATCTACTGCTGCCGTTTAATCTGTATATTCGATCGTCACCCTTGTTCAGCGTGTTATTGTAAACACACCACCTCGTGAACCCAGTTAGTATTAGCGGGTCCAGTTTTGGATAGCGAACGCTGACACTGCGCATGTCCAATGTTCCACTTTATTACAATGTCCTATTGTTCGCCGTAACATCCAAGATTACAATTTCAAGCCAACCGGTTTCCAAGTTTATTTCGTGTTCCAGTCTACATCACAACGTTTATAAGATTCTTTCAAGTTTCAAGTCTATGCCACGGCGATGTCAAGTTATTTTGTACCAAGTCAACACAGCGTATCCAGATCTACACAGTTCATGATGCCAATCTGACTGCGACCATGTACTTGTTTACATTTTCATCCGTGCTTCACTTGTATTGAGAGACAGTGTTGTTCCAGTGTTGACGCTTTTTTCCGGACTTGCATCTGGTCGGATTGCGATAAGATAAGTGCCTGTTTATTACACTCTTGTACCTCTGTCGTGGTGTAAACCTTTTTGATATCTGTGTTATTCGTTTTCTTGGTTTCTATGTCTTTGTACAAATCTGTTGTTAGCGACACATGTCATTGTAAAATGACCGCACAGCAGATGTTTCTGTTGGTTTTGCTTACATTTCTCAAGCAGTGAAATTTCCGGCCCGAGTTTACTCACCGACGTCTGGTTCACTGCCTGTTTAGTGTGACCTAATTTGTTTAGGTGTGCTGCTCCGTCCTTGTAGTTTCAGTTCTTGTTGTGTGTTGGTTTTGTTTTCTTCTCCTTAGTTAACAACCATTCTGTTCGTAATGCTAGTCTAACCTTCTATCACTTGTTTACATTTATATATATATATTGTTACAGGTCCTGTCCTGTTTTCTTAACAGTAAGTCTGTGTGATGTATTGGATTTTCTTTAGTTTTCCATTTGTATTCTTTTTCGTTCACTCACTGCTAGTATTACGTGGTCTTAGTTACCTGTACTTGTCAAATTCCAGTTATTGTTTTTTTTTGGTTTGATCGTGCATTATTAATTTTTTTTTCTTTCTCTTTTCCCTCGTATCATTACTACTGTTGGTCTGTCATGCTATACTATTTTGTTATTGATTAGTAATATTAAGAATCTATTTGCATTGATAACATTGCAAAGCACAAAGCTACTGGATTTGTATAGACGGACTATGTGAGATACATTTATTACATAATATATAATATTGATAGTAAGATACCGAAGAAGTAAATAATGGAGTATCAGGAGTTTATTACTATGGGCAAGGAGTATGGTTACCAGGCAAAGGAATTAATGGATTTTGCCAAAGCGGAATTCAATTCCAAAGAAAATCAAGAAGCCCTGGAGGATAAGAGACAAAGAGATGCACAGGCTGAGGAGCGAGAGCGTAACAGTCGTGATAAGTTTGACTACAAGGTTCAAATGAAGTTAGCATGGAATAGAAAGGAATGAAATAACAACAGAGAATTAATGACGTCATCAGGTCAAGGACATGCAGCAGAAAAAGCACAACATAAATATTTCTAGTTATGATTTAGCGGGTCACTTGCTCGTTTAAAAAAAAAAACTAATAATTCATATTATGATGATGTCTACTTGCATTAATGAGGGTCAGAGTGGCTAAGAGGTATCGCGTCCGCCTCTAATTCTAAAGGTACCGAGTTCGGTTCCCAGTACATGGAATGTATTTGATGGAATTTTTTTCAGAACCAGTAGGTCCTAATAATGTCATACATCCCCCATCTACTGGGTAGTGAGATCGGATGGCTAGCCTTCTTGGATGTCACGGGTTTCCTCGTCTTAGCTTTGCAGTAGTGGTCCAACAGTGGAAAAAACTCAAGAGTAAATTATATGGGTCTTCAAAGGTGTCTACCTTCGCACAAGATTACTCTTGGCAGAGTTGTAGGTAGAAGGATAATGATGCTTCTACCTCAAGGTATTGTTCACAAGATATTCAGAAAAGCGAGAACAATGCTGCATGAGGCTGAGCAAATGTCAAATGTATCTGCCGTCAAATTTTGTGAAGGATAAGGTTTTCTTATAATTCGTTAGCTCGTTCAAGCCCCCAGCTGAGTTAGTTCAGCGAAATACATATATTATTATATAGCTCTGTTTAAATGTATTTAAGAAATTGTCTGAGACTTACGGATGTTGTACATTCAAAATGATTAAACCAACTTTAGATTTGTTTTTATACAAGTAACAAATTTAATAATCAATTATGTTTTAACAGTTATAAAAATGAATAATTCCTTATTGAAAAAGTTAACATTACTGGGTGATGTTATGGCGTTAAAAATTGGATAGTTCACTTGGCAGCTTTTATATTTCTACTTAGCTGCCATAAAACTCATATCCGAACAAACACATACGGTACGTGTCTAGAAAAGTACACCGGATTATATAACTCTAAGTCTTGAAAAAAGATTTTAAAATATGTATATGTGTATGTTATTGCGAAACAATGGAGGGCAACAGAGATATTATAATTAACACAATTTTATTCAACAGCAAAATTCTAAGACTGGTATAAAGTCCGTATTTACAGAAAATGTTTTCCATTAGGTCTGCATCAAACTGTCTGTTCTGCTCTAGCTGATATTTGGTTCTTTGTAGATGGATGCCTGATTCACACTCGTCACTGGTTAAGATTGAAAGTTGTAGCACGTTCCAAGAAGTGTCATGGAGTAACTACCAAGCTGGTCCCGCGTCTCTAAGATCCCGTCTGATGATGGTGTATAGCGTCGACTTCAGGCTACTTATACCCTCACTTGTTCCAAAGATAGTACTCTCACCTGGTACCACCGACTAGTGTTACAAAAGAAGAGAACAAATACCCTCTGGAGTATTGCGTTTTCCTGACACATACTCATGTGCCCCTTATTTTAATTCCACCATCCAATCTTTCTCAGAACTGTTACACTCGCTAAGAATTAATATTAATCCCATTGAGCGGAAAAACATTCATTACATTTAGGTTGAATAGATTTATATTTACCTTTAGATTGGTTGAAAAGGTTGAAAACTTTTATTACTTTTAGAGTGAATATGTTTACATTTACATCTAGACTAGTTGAAATGTTAATAATATAATACGTATGTACATCATTCTCTCATCATTCCCTCCCTGCTCCATATTGAACTTGGGAGTACCTCTGCTTTTAGTTCTCTATAAGGAACTCGCATAAAGCAGTGTTACCGGTGTGTATTTTGATACTGAACTGACATTGACAATGATGTTGTCGAGCTTACAACATGTGGCCGGCGTATTTCTTTGTAACTCGAATATGATATGAGCCGTTTAACCTTGGCGTATGTTGATGATCTGAATAATAATGATGGAACCCGGTAACTCTGGATGGATCAACATGGCATGACCAACTGGTAACGTATAAACTGTGCACTCGTTGGAAGAGTTATGGACGATAACATATTTTATTCTTGACGAGACTTATAACAGTAGTTCAGAACATCTTCATTGGCGGATAATTCTATATTGTTAACTAACACGTTAATCATAACTGTGTCTATTGAGCACGTTCGTTTGAAATGTGTATAAAAAACACAATAGTCGATGAAAACTAGTGTCATAAACGATATCATTAGTAGTTCTTGGTGTAGTCACGATGTATCATGCAAGTCACAAAAGTTCTGTAACAGCATAAGTGAAAAAAATTGTGTCACGACGATAAGTCTTCTAGTGTCAAAAGTATCATGTGGGCAGCGAGAAAGTAAGTCTGCTAATACGTTATCTGTTCCACGAATGGCTTTCACGTCAAAGTGAAATGGCTGTAGGGCGATAGAGTAACGCGCCGATCTGGAACTTTTCAAGTCTTTGCTCTTGAGTACTGTAAGAGCACGCTGATCAGTTTCTACCACAAAGTGAGCACCTAGTAAGAAACGTTGTAACTTCAGAATGGACCACACAAGTGCTAGCAACTCATGGTCCACAACGGAGTAGTGTCGTTCTGTTTCAGTCAATATGCGGGACACGTAACGAACTGGGTGGAGTGTTCCTGAGTAGCTCTGCATGAGTGACGCACCGATTCCCATTTTCGAAGCATCTTTACGAATCAGAAAAGGAATGTTTTTGTTTGGGAGTCGTAAAATAGGAGTCACCAGCCCTTGCAGTGGTGGTTCATGAAATCATCATTCTTTATACTGAGGTTGAAAGCCTCAAATGACTTGGACACCCACTTAGTAATTTTCACATATTAACATCCACATGTCTATATATATATATATATATATATATATATATCTATATATATATATATATATATATATATATATATATATATATATATATATATATATATATTATATATATATATATATATATATAATATATATATATATATATATATATATATATATATATATATATATATATAATTTCACGTGTTAATAATGCAAAACATAGAATTATAGATATAAAACTTTCCCCTAATCTTTAGGTTTGCCGACAAACTAGTGGCTCAGAGAAATAGCCAATGGCTAACTTGTTGATGGATTGCAACAAGTCCGGTCCGATAAATGAATTCTGATTCTATTCTTAACTCTGGCAGGTCTAGTTGTCTCTTGACGAGTTGAATTTCACAGTGCTATAAACTGCAAAAATGTCAAGTTACATTCCTCCTGTCGTTCCTGGCAAGCGTTGTTTACTATTAGACCTGGCCCCAGTCAGAAATGTTGTTATTCCTACATTCCTAATTCCTGACAATCGTCTCAATCATGCGTGATTTTGATTGTGTCTATTCAAAACGTCGGCGTCTGTGGCCTAATGGATATGAACGCAGTTTCATAATCCAGATATACCTGGTTCGAAACCTGCTGCAGGCGGTTTGGTAGCAGATCGCTTTGTGTGGAATTTTAACAATGGTATAAGCGCCGTACCGTTCAGAAAGCAATGGCAAACTACTGAACGTAAACATTGCCTAGAAAAATCACAAAAACAGCCAATAAAAGCTGGGGTTGATTGCCACGTCCTGTAAAGGATAAGCAACTAACTAACTATTCAAAACATGTCCTCATTGTAAAATTCTGCATGTTATTAAAAGGTCATTTTCCGTATAAGGAGTTGTTATATCCGTCTATTCGCGGTAATGACTGCACTACAACTCCCTACATTATCACAAATAATGTCCTTGTAACACTTCTGTCCGAAAGTTATTACAACTTTCCATCTTTCATGTGCATTTCTGTAATATGTCCGCAGACGGGTAATTTATCTCCCCGTCCTTGTGCAAACAGCGACCCTCGTGTAACCTAATAGGCTGTGACTCTTCACTACAGTAATTATTTAATCACAATAACCATATCAGCGCTAAATAAACTGCTGGGCGTACGTCGTGTTACTCTGTCGCGGCCAAGGTTTGGTACACGAGAATTTTACCAACCTGACTGTCTGTTAAAGAAGATTATAATATATTTTACATGTTGACCACACTTAGTTTTGTTAGCAGTTTAATCTACGCGGTAACAATTCTATCTGGGGCCAACATGATGTATTTTGCACCATTTTAATTGTAAGTGAACGGGATATAAGATTTACGTCAGTAGGTTATTATGACGTAATAAGTTCTGCACTAATTTATGCAGACCGTTAGCTCGAAGCCTTCTGTTAGAATTATTCGTCCTAGTCAGACGTGTTTTATGAGCTCCCGTTTTCGGTAGAGGATTCAAGTACTTTGTCAAGTGGCATATATTTTGGAGGCCGCCACTTTGTTTACGATGACTCCGGACTTATGGAGAAGTTCCGTGAATTGTAGAAAGTAAGTCTACTATCAACTTTTTAGCATCGTCACCACTAGCCCACATTACATAGATGTTAACCACTTTAGGCCATCTCTAGTACAGCGGCTAGATTTGTACAGATGAACTGAACTGACGCAGGGATAGTCAGATAAACAGACAAGACGAATTATTACGGAGAAGTGCAAACAATGACTCTAAAATAATAATACTGCCGGAGAGGCAAAGAGAGCGAACCCAATTATGTGACATCGGATAATAGTGAAAAAATAGGAGGTCTCGTGTGCAAGTTGTGCACGTTAAAAATCCCTCGGCAGTTGGAAATTGTAAAGAGTAGGCCATACGGCCCTCTGCCAAGACAAAATTTAAAAATTATGAAATCTATCCACCATAAAAGTATTCATAGAATGTGTGATTCCTGTATACACACATTGGGATCCTCGCCGGTGCTACGGCTACAGTTCGTGCACTGTGCTGAGATCCTACTTGTTTGATTTAAGGGAGGAGATCGGAGCACTGACGGAGTTGTCCGTGTACAATGAAGATGGAACTTGTAACCAAAACCACACCACACAACAACAAATGACATTATTAAGCGAGCGGATAACTGTTGTGGACCAAATGTGACTTACGTTTAGCTCGAAGCGCGGTATTTGAAAAGAAATGTGACTTGTTTAGCTCGAAAAAAGAATGAGGAAATATATATAGGAATGAATGGCGGACTTTCAAAGTTTGCATTTACTGAAAATTAAATTATTCACTACAGGAGAACGCCTGGTTGGAATAATATTAAATAAATATAACTCAACAAAGGAAATAGACTAGGAATTATATCCAAAAGGATATTATTCAAATATAAATAGTTTTAAAGATAATTAATATTTTTCACCTTCATCACATCGGCTAAAAGTTAGCTAATAATCTTTAAAAATTTATTACACTAACAAGCCTCAACGGATTTGTATAAAACTTATATGTAATGAAAGCCTCATATGGGGAAAAGGGAATGATACATAGGAAGGACGGAAGAATATAAGTGTGTAGTGAACAGAAGAGAAAAACGAGTACAGGAAAAGCACAGATTGTTTCAAATAGCTTCAAACCAGGAGATGAAACGAAAATCTTTTGGGACTTTTAGAGGTGCTTTCTCGTACGCGCGAGAGACTGAAATATAAGGACAGAGGGACGCGTTGAAAATCACACACACCAAATCCAGAAGCCAAAGTGAGAAACTGGAAGACAGTATCTGCAAAGAAAGTTCTATTTTCACGCTGCATGCAGGGCAGATTAAATTAAGCCAATACAGTCTCACCGTGAGCTTATTAATCCTAAGAGGGTATGTAAGTTTATTAAAGATATATGTATGAATAATATCATTTTATTTCAGATTTTATTTCTGATTGATTGTATCAGATATAATAAAAAAGGGAATGACGCTAACCAGAGATAACCTTCACCGGCATTGTCAGGAAGCATAACTATTAATTGGTTAACCACATATATCATGGATAGTTCTTGCCTGGAAGCTTACGACATACCAGCAAGTACATAAGTGACTTGACATCCATAAGTGAAAGGCAAAGGTTATATCGTACCCATGTATCATAACATATGATTTATTCATGTATTTTGTTAATTCTGCACAGTATACAATATCTTATCATGCTATCTCTGTAACATACTACCATGATTCATTCATTTATATACAAACACTGAAGACATGGTCGCATCATGAACAGTAGTTGGTGGTGAGATTGTTGGAACAATGGCCACCTATTACCTTTTGTTCCAGGTTTTTATGATCAATGTTTATGATCATTCCTGATCGAGAAACTAAAGACTTGAAGAAGTTGATCCAGCTCACTGAAGCCTAGAGGTCAACCAAACTTCAACACCTTAGTCCCCCGTAGTTATAGGGCGGGCTGAAGGAAAGTCTTCCATACTTCAGTGTGTCGGAGGAACCTCGAGCAGACGTGGCTAATACATAGGATAAGTTTATATGTATCCATCCAACAAATCCTGTGAGCAGTTTCTAAAAAGACGGTCTAATGATGACACTAGATGGCAAGAGATAATGTGACAATCCTTTGTTGTAAATTCAGTGGAAGATAAATCCAAGACTTTTTCTATTAGTTATTTTAATTTGTAACTGTAAATAATCATACATTTTACCATCTTCCAACATCCATTTATCATTACAAGAATATATAGATGTACATAATAAATTGGATAATTGTACTCATTTGACTTGTTAAATTTTTAACTGTTAAATTTTGAGTTACCTTTTCAAATTTAATTATATTATCACATAGGGTTACGATAGCGAAAGTAGCATCTTATACTTCTGAAGCCTAAATCTATTGTCCAGCTCAGAGTATTCACAGCTGTAACTCACTTGTGATACCAGTGTACTTCTCAGGCACTGGAACTTCATACTTTCTGGAGAGAGATTCTACTTCTGCTCTACCACTATCATCATAATAGGAAAACCTTTCGCTACACTGGGGGCTCTTTCGCGGGATATTATTTTTTATCCTGAGCCACTATCTATGTATTCTTCTATCTTGAGCCACAAATAGTTTGTAAAAATAAATTTTTTTGAAAAAATTCTAAAACTTAGAAATTTTTCGTAATAGTAGTACCATTGAGTACGAAGGAAATAGGAAACGCTCACAAGGTTTTAAGGATTTGTCTTGTTCAAAGTAATTAATTGATTTTAATTAAGTTAGTTGGTTAGTGAAGATAAAATTATATACCCTCTGGTAAGTAAGCATCATGGCTGAATTGGTGAAGTTTAGAGCTGCGATTATGCAGGAAGGAAAAGACTTGGGTATGACAGGAGATGCTCTAATTCGACATATCACAACTGAAGTGGATAAATATTTAGATAGAGAGACTAAAAGAATGGAAGCTGAAGCTGAAAGAGAAGCCAAAAGATTTGAAGTTGAGGCTGAAGCTAGGAAACTACAAGCAGAGAGAGAAGCCAAAAGAATGGAAGCAGAGAGAGAAGAAAAGAGACTAATGTCTGAAGCTGAAGAAAGAAGGTTACAAAGAGCACATGAGTTAAGTTTAAAGGAACTTGAACTCCAGGGAGCAGCTAGCAATCATGGTGCTAGCTCACCTCACTCTGAGAGTAGCTCCAACCATAGCACGGCAAATGGAGCCATGAGTTTCCACCTGGATCCATTTATTGAGAAGGAGGACGCCATTGAGTCATACCTGGATAGATATGAGAGACTGGCCACTACCTATGGATTGGAAAAGGAAAAATGGAGCCTTAAGCTATCTCAGGGGTTGAGGGGAGTTTCATACGATGTTTATTTAAAACTCTCAAAAGAAGACCAGGAAGATTATGAAATATTAAAACAAGCTTTACTTGTCAGGTACGAAAAGAATTCTGAATCTTATAGAAAGAGATTCCGAACTGCTAAGCTACTTCCAGGAGAAAACTATCACCAGTTTTCTGCCAGATTGGAAACTTATCTGACAAAATGGATTAGCTTAGGAAAAAGTCAAGATATAAAAGAAATGGTCATGATGGAACAACTGAGAGAATCCATGCCTCAGGAAATGAGAAAATTTCTTATGGAGCAAGGAGCTGAGAGATTGGAAGATATTTTAACCATGGCTGAAAGATATCAAGCAGCTCAGTCAGAAGTGTCAGGAAATAAGAAGAAGCAGGGTGAGAACTTCAAACCTTCACAAAACTTTACCAACTATGAACACAGGGACAATTCCAACAAGAACAAACACAGAACTTATTATAAAGACAAAAACCCTCTAGGATCAGAAAAGAAACCTCCAAGAAAGGAAGGAAAGTGGTGTAAATCTTGCCAAATGAGTAACCACAATACTGCGAAATGCAGACGGAAAAACCCTCCTCATCACGCTGCATGCCTTACAACAGAGAACAAGGGAAGGAAGGACCTGGCAGATAGTCAGAAGGACCTCCATCATCCCCCTGTCTGTGAGGAAGTGACCTTGAATGGCACCCAAGTACTGTGCTTATATGATACAGGCTTAGACTTTGACTCAGTAGTGTGCTCTTCTCTGGTGAGTCCGGAACAGATAACCACAGAAACACTGGAAATCAGAGGACCAGTCAAGGAAGCAGGAACCATGACACTGCCCATAGCCCGAATCAACATAAGATCTCGCTATGTGGAAGGAGAAATCAAAGCAGCAGTGATGGACAACCCTATCTACCCATTAATACTGGTATGTAGATATGTCTTTCTAGGAGAACCTATAAGACCCATAGTAATGGCAACAGTCCAGACCAGGGCAAGCTCTAAGAAAGAGGAGGACACTATCATCAATACTCATCCAGAAGAGATGAGAAAGGCTCAAACTGCTGACAGTACATTGAAGCCTTGTTTTGGCAAATTACCTAAAAGCCATAACCCTCCAGAGAAAGGAGACTTATATATGAAAAATTGACTATTATATAGAAAAGCTGGAACAGGACCTAAAGGACATGGACAGCTTGTAGTGCCAAAATCATACAGGGAGCAGGTTATGAAGCTAGGACATGCTATACCCTTCAGTGGATATATGGGAATAGGGGCCACTGGACAACGGATAGCCTGTCACTACTTTTGGCCAGGGATCACAGAGGACATAAAGAGGTATGTGAGATCCTGTCCAGAATGCCAAAGAGTAGCTCCTAAACATAGGACTGCACCAGCAACACTGTGACAAATGCCCATCATGGGAACGCCCTTCGAACGTGTTGCCGTGGATATTGTTGGACCCCTCAGTAGGACAAAGAAGAGAAATGCATATATCTTAACATTGGTCGATACTTGCTCTATGTGGGGAGAGGCAGTAGCAATGTCATCGATAGATTCGAAACATGTGGCAGAGGCACTGTTAACAATATTCACCCGATTAGGTTTCCCACATCAAATATTGACTGACAATGGTTCTCAGTTTAGGGGAAAGCTAACACAAGAAGTATTCAGGTTATTTCAAGCTAGACATTATCACTGTAGCCCGTACCACGCCCAAGGGAATGGTCAAGTAGAGCGGTTCAATGGCACGCTCATTTCAATCCTTAGAAAGTTGGCTAGTGAGAAACCTGAAACTTGGGACACATACTTACTGTCGTAATTTTTATCTGAGAGGGTGCTGATGAATATTGGTCCCTTTAGAGTGTAAAGTGATATTGAAGGCTCTGTGAGAATAAGGATTTGGGAGAATGAGGTAGTAGATTCACAAGCGCTGGGAAGGAGCAAGGACAGTCTCTTATTACGACAATATCTGTTTTCTCACAGACTACTCCTATCTCTCTTCTGCACAAACAATTGTTTGTCAGTTCCAGTCGCTCAGGCGCACTCACCGATTTGGTGATTCTGTCGCTCAACGTACATGAATACAGCCTACACAGATGGAAATGTTTGGAGTTTTAGGCCAACCGACAACCAACACAAATAAAGATTAATACCTTTATTATCATAAAGGACTCACACATAATTGTACATTTACAGTCAAAAATCAAAGGTTACAGAATACAAATATAACAAGGGAAGAGGGGTTTTTGAGGAGAAATATCCCATCCACCGTTTCCCGTTTATATTTACTAACAGACAAAACCCGGTCCCAAAGACAAGAAAAAAAGGGGGGGGTGTGATCAGAGATAGGCAATTTAACCCACTGGTAAAGTTATTACTCTGAGGCAAGGGGTTACAGAAAAAGGGGGGGGTGTAGAGGAAAAGCTAGGGTTCTCAATTGTCTCCCTTTAAATCAACAAATTTTACGGGAGGGGGAAGGAACACAGTTACCCGATCCCGCTAGGAGAAATCCCGTACAAGGAATATAATGCACCTTAGTACAATGTCGAACTAATTAAAAGGGTAAAGAAAAGATAAATCGCCTTTCATTCAAAAAAACATACTAGGGCTGGCCATCCCCACAAACACACACGCAGACTTACCGAAAGGTGAATTCTGGCACTTCATAGGAAATACATCAAAAACAGCACTAAACCTTGTGTGGTGAAGTGGGATGTTATAAATATTTATAGGGGACTTAGTGTACTGACTGAGATCAGCTGTGAAGGTATCTATATCTAATAAGAGTAGTGTATTATAGATAACCTTACTTGCTGCCACATATATATATATCTCAGTCAGAATTATTCTGGAATAGTGTGATGACTACGTTGTATGTCTAGGGTATGTGTATGATGAAGTGTAAGTCATAACAACAACAGACAGATAAACAATTTAATTTATTCCACTACACGTGACAACACTGTGACACTCACATACATATAACACTCTAAGAGGATATCTTAAAGGAGTCACTGATAACTTTTCAAATAACAATATGTATTCATTGCTGTTATGAATGAATATGTGTCCTGATTCAAATACAAAGGGAACCAGGAATCACAATCAATTTTAATTACAAGTTATATGTACAGAATTTATCAATATGAATATTGTAGTGACATATATTATTAAAAGTATCCTATGTGTGTCAGTTGTGTAGTAGTAATATGAGGTAATACTGGTTTTGTTTTGTTCAAGCTCTGTTGGTATTTGTCATCATGACTTCAATAGTTTGTCTTTATTGGAACTAGTATTGGAGATGTTCTCAGTTCCTGATATTAAAACAATTTAATTCCCCTCTTAATGTTAATTTACAAAGTCATTTTAAGATGGGGGTACATAATTTTGAGCTCAGCTGGCCACATCAGCTTATCTTGCGTGATGGCGGCAGGAAAAGACTCCTCTGCTCGATTTCTCCCCTGTGCTCTGGAGACACCTCACTGATAGCTAAATGGACCAAGGAGTATGCTGTCCGACTCTGGATTCAGCAAAGCTCTGACCAGGTGCTGCTCAATACCATCAAGACCACGGTCCCTGAAAACAAGAAGGATGTACCTTCTACTTCATAACTAATTGATACTCTAGTTCTACACTGAGCACAATACATCACAAACATTGAGTTCAGAGCGTTAGGCCAACTGTCAGCTTCATCTGAAATACTTTATACCAGTATTAACCTCCTTAATGGTTACCACGCCTCTGCACTTCCAGCATTATTTCTGTCTAATCAATAATCTAGGTGTCAGTGTACTGTTTGGCCATTCCATGCAGTTTTACTTTCCTCCGACACCTTCTGTTCAGGCTGGAGCATTATAGGCTTTACATCATGTTTGCTACTGAACTACACATATATACAGGCATAAATTAACAATTCACATTCAATTTTCATTAAAAGATACTGAATGTTTCAAGCTTACCACAATTCATAGAATAAACACAGATACGTTGACTAGCAATGAATTCTGGCACAATTACTGGCACAAATTCCCATCTGCTTATGTTCCAGGCTTTTATTTAGCAAAAATCTGAGCTGGCTTCAACGCACTGTTACTTTATCAAGCTTATTTGAACTAGTGGTCTCGAACTAACGCTCCTAAGTGATTATATCAGCGAGTCTGGCCAATGGAGCCACGTTTCGACAAGTGTTTGAAAAAATTTTACCTTCCTACGTCTCCCCTAACAACCAAAGATAGTATTTATAGTCCGACCAATCGTGTTTAGTCTTATATTTGTTGCGCTCCAATCAATTTGGAGTTTACATGGTAGGCTATTTCCGTACGCAAGGTTTTTTTAAACACGTTATAAAAAAATTTTATGAGCAGAAATGATTTCATGCTGTCAGGCATCCCCACTATTTTATTTTGGTTATAACTTGTTAATTCCTAGACTATTTGCGTAACGTTTTACATATCCTTTGTCAGCAAGCCCTAAGGAACCCAAATATACAAATTTAAAAGAGATAAGTGGCTGCGTTCAAAATATGCAATTTCTTCTACCTCCTGTTTCGAAGATGTGCTGTCTGGGTACTGTAATGTTTTCAAACGTAAACCCATCTAATGTTATCTTTTCTAATAAGAGTTTTTCAGGATTTAAAAACCTAACTCTGGGAAGGTTAGTGTTTTTATCACTGTCCGTCCGAAAAAGTTAGTGCATGTGGCCTTACACGCGTGATAGTAGTAAGTGTGTATCGCGCGACGCGTGTTGCATGCGTTCCTGATTTTCAGCCCTCCCTCTCTCTTTCTATTTGAGTCCATCTGTTCGTTCGTTTTGGTAACGCAGTATAATTAATGTTAGGATTAATTTAGGTCATTACGCAGTGTGCCTCCCAATGTTTTTCTCAGAAATGCAATACCCGTTTTAATGTGTTGTGGAAACGCTTGTATTTATGCAGTGGCTTATATTTAACGTGGAAACGTTACAAATTGCAGACGAAGCATAAAACAAAGGGATTTCGAGTACATTCTTTGTGACAGCACTGTTATTTTACCATTGCTCTTTTCTTTATTAGAATTTATTTGTTAGGCTTTGCATCTACCTTTTAATTTATATATGTGGATTAGAATATTTCACGACACCTTGGCTTAGGTAAAAGTATTTTCTTCCGTGTACAGCCCCAGATTTGGGAGTTGTTGAAGTTAACAAAGTGTCCCGAAATCGCTGGACGTTGAAGTTTAACGGTACTGTTTATTTATTAGATAAAGTTCCTAAAGAATGTCACAGGCATTTGGCTAGGCGTGAGGTATGGTGTGGTTCCTAAAATTGGCACAGCTGGTGGAGATAACTTCCTTTTTCCGTAATGTCACAAGTTAAGAAAAACACTGAGGTAAGTTCTTCTTCGGGTGGGGGGGGGGGGGAAGGAGGGTAAAATCCACTGAATATACGTGACATGACAGTGTTCAGGTAGATCGATGCTTTTTCTTCCCAAATAGAGGCAGTGAATAAAATATGTTCTGCTTCCAGTCTTCTTTAAGGACTCTATATGAACTAGTATTTTTTAAAGTGTTTCTTGAATGGCTTTTTTCTCAGTTACGTTCAGAGGAGCGGGGCCCATTACAGGTCGCCACAAGTTTAGCTTTAAAAAGTTCATATGTTACTGGAGTTATCGAATTGAGTTTGGCAGAACTCTGTATATAATTAATAATTGCTGGGATGCAGGTTGAATGATCGTTCTGAATGAAAGATAATCAAAACAAGAAATGCATTACAAATCATATTATAATCTGACGCGATAAATTACAGTTAGCCTATTTACTTATTAGCGTCGTCAATTAACAAATCAGGAAAACTTCCCGTGAGTTAAACAATTAAAAACACATCTATCTATACAGAACTAAACTGTATTAAAGTTATAATTCTCTTTAACGTCTGCAAAATAAATTTACGCGTCAATTGTATTAGGAAATACTTTTAGCTGTAACATTAGTTTGCACTAGAACTTTGAAAATGGGTTTATTTAATAAGGTTAAATTTACACCACGATCCATTGAAATCAATTGAAATAACTCGACCACTGATCACTCGAAGCTAATGTATAAATTACCGTCTGCACAGAAAGAATACACTCCAATAGTCACGAAGGTAGATGAAATCCAGCAGGAATCCGACTATGCTAGTGCAACTAGGATTCTGTCAGAGCGAACGATAAAATGCAGTTTCTCGGAGTTCTCTATTTATACTTATCGAATGTAACTTGAATAGGGCGTGTTAAATTTTCGCACCTTTCTTGAACTTGAGCAAAATCCGGGGTACCTCGCCGATGTGTTAATCGCTGCGATTCCTTCGTTTTCCCCGGTCTACGGATTTTCTTCCGTCTCAGGCTGCTCGCATAAGAGTGCGAAAATTTCCCGAGAAGCTAACTCTGTGAGCTGCAAGTTCCCTGATTCTTTAGATCGTGTGTCGCTGCTATTGAATTCTGAGATCTGTCTGTCTTTGATGGTACCGCTGTTCTGAGAGCTTTGGCAACTCCCACCAGGCGGGGTGACAGCCAGGTAAGAAAATGATCTGCTGTTTATTGCTCTAGAAACAGGAGTGAGTCTGTGGCCCGTCCTCTTTTGGGCCGGCGTTAAGGAAAAGATTGCTATAAATCGTTCTCAGAAATGGTTGTGGGCGGGATTTAACCTCCCATCAAAGGCCATGCGATCTCAAACGTTCACATAAGATAGCAGGCTACATATTAATGATCCAGCGTGTAAGGTTCTCGTGGAAATGCTGCATGCCGGTAAAAGTTACAACAGATGATCAGGGGTTCTAAAGTTATGAGAGGCCAATATTCTGTTGTCATCCATCGGGTCAGGGAAATTCATTTGTCATACTTAGACGTACGTCACAATCGTCCCCACTTTTGAGACATGGAAACTCGTTTTCATGTTTCATTTATGACAATGAAGCTGCCCTGATCGGTAGCTTTTGGATGATTGGCATCGTCGATTTTCTCCTCTTCCTCCGTGGTCCAGTTTCTACTCAAGAAGTCAGCTCCGACATTCTGTTTTCCTGGAATATATTCCACTTTGAAGGAATAAACACTCAATAGCAAGGCCCAACGCATTATCCTTGCGTTGAATTCCTACTTGGCACCCAGGAAAGCTAGTGGAGCATGGTCTGTTTGCACCGTGAAAGAAGTACCATACAGAAACTCATGATGGCGTCTGATGCCATGAATCAGAGCGAGACATTCTCTTTCAACGACACTGTAGTTTCGTTCCGCTTTATTCAGTTTCCGACTGCCATAGGCAACTGGAAATAGCATGTTCAGGTCACTGTCATCGGCTTGCAGCAGTGTTGACCCGATGCCCTGACCTGACGCATCAACTCTCAGTATGAAAGGTTTCTTAGGTCAGGTAACCTTAGGATGGGGTATGCCGACAACTGTCCTTTCAAAGTGCTATACGCGTGTTCGCACTTTTGATCCCATATGACCTTATCAGGACAACCTTTCTTTGTGAAGTCAGTCAGAGGTGCCGTCAGTCCGTTGAAGTTCTGGATGTACTTCTGATAGTATGCACATAGCGATATGAAGGAACGTACGTCTTTCTTCGTTCGGGGTCTTTTTGCTGCCGCAATTTTCTCCACGTTCTTCTTAATAGGCCAACTGCATCCGTGAGAAATAGTATGCCCCAGGAAGTCTAACTGTTCAAACCCGATGAGGCATTTGCTAGGTCTGGCTGTGAGACCCGTTTCCTGTAGTCTCCTGAGGAGCATAGCAACCGTAGCAATATGTTCTTCATAGGTTTCCGATGCAATTAATATGTCATCCATGAAATTATGGATATGGGGACTTTGCAAAGGCTCTAGAAGCTTCCTCATCATCCTGGTGAACACTCCTGGTGCGTTATGCAAACCGAACGGCATCACATTAAATGTGTAATGTCCTTCGCTAGTGCTGAAAGCTAACAAAGGTTTAATTTCCTCCTTGACTGGTATTTGATAATAACCTTTACTGAGGTCAATCTTGGAGAAGATCTTTGCTTTGCTGAGCTTGGTGAACAACTCAGAAACAGTTTGGAGAGGTTCGGGCTGGAATTCCGTTACAGCGTTTAGCAACCTGTAATCAATGCACAGCCGAACTTCCTTATTGGGCTTCTGCAACAGCACTACACTCGAGCTGTAAGGAGATGTAGACTCACTGATAATTCCTGCCTGACGCAGCTTGTCTATTTCTCCCCGAAGTGCATCCGCTTTAGCGTACGGGATGGGGTAAACTCTGGTTTGAACAGGGGTCTCGTTTGTTAATTTCATATCAAATTCAATTAGATTTGTTCGACCAGGTACATCCGTTAAGACTGCACTGTACTGTTTTAGTAGAGCCCTGGTTTCTGTTTGTTGTTCTGGTGAGAGATTGTCGCCGAACTTGACATCTTTAAAGGATTCTGTGGGTTGCAGTGGATACTCCATGCAACCATCATCATCTTCCTCGTCTTCCGTTGCTATGGCGACAGCCAGGAGATGCTCGGAGGATGGCACCGGTCTTTCCAAATATTTCTTTAGCAGATTTATGTGGAAGACCTTCTCCTTTCCTTTGATGGAGATCTTGTAATTGGTACGTGAGATCTTTTTAAGGATGGTAAACGGCCCTTGCCATCCGATGCGAAGTTTATTGCTTCCGGTTGGGAGTAGCAACAAAACTTTCTCCCCTGGTTGGAGCTCTCTCTCTTTTGCAGCTTTGTTGTATCTTTTAGCGTGTTTAGCGCGGGCTTTCGTAAGGGTGGTTGTAGCTAGATCCCATCCTAGCTTTAGCCTTTCCTTGAGCTCAGATACATACTTGCTTGCAGAGACGACTGTCTCGTCTGCCTTTTGGTCTGTCAGGGACCGAAGTAAGGCTTCTAATGGCCCCTTTATAGGTCTGCCAAATAAAAGTGTAGCAGGCGGGAATCCCGTAGACGCTTGGGGAACCTCTCGGTAGGCGAATAAGGCAGCCGATATATATAGGTCCCAGTCTTCCGGTTTCTCCTGACCCAGCTTACGTAACATGGTGGTGAGGCTGCCATTAAAACGTTCCACGAACCCATTTCCGGCCGGATGGTAGGGACTTGTGTGGATATGTTTGGCCCTCAAGATCTTAAAGATCTCCTCCATTAACAGGCTACGGAATTGGGATCCATTGTCCGTCAAAACTTGTTGAGGGAATCCCAACCGTGTAAAGATTTGCACGAGGGCTTCTGCAACATGCTTGGAATCTATGCATGTTAGCGGTACAGCTTCGGCCCACATTGTGCAAGTGTCGACTAAAGTCAGGATTAACCTGTGCTTTCTTTTGGTCCTTTCCAGGGGTCCAATGATGTCGACAGCAACCCGTTCAAATGGAGTCCCTACTATTGGCATTTGCCCCATGGGTACTGGGGGTGTCAAGTGCTTGGGTGCTACCCGTTGGCACTGGGCGCAGGATTTCACATACCTGATAATGTCAGAGTTCATTCCTGGCCACCAATAGTGGCTTTTTATTCAATGAATAGTGGCGTTTTGCCCGATATGTCCGCTAAAGGGAAGAGAGTGCCCCATCTCTAAGATCTGGCTTCGGTACTGCGTCGGTACTAGGAGCTGGTTATTCCCCGTGTCCGGGTTGCCCGTTCTGCGATACAATACGCCATCCTTAGAAAAGATGTCTCCGTTGTGTCTGGGGTCCTTAGCCATGGGCAGTTTTTTTAAAGCAGAGCTCCAGAGTAGGGTCCTTTTGTTGCGCCTCCTTCAGTTCGTTCGGCAACAAATTTGGCGCAGGCTCCCTCTCCTTCTTGGCTTGCCCTCTTGTGGTTACCGCTGCCACAATCGGCTCCTTTGGTCTCCCAATAAACACATATCTACATCCCAGGATAACTGGGTAGATAGGATCATCCATAATGGCCGCTTTTATAACTCCTCTGACAAAGTCAGAGTGTATTTCTACCAGTGCGATAGGCAGCGTCCTGGGCGCATCACTCTTAAACACTCCACTACGTTTGACGGTTTCCTCTGTCTCCTGACCTGGTTTGACTAGGTGTCTAGCAACAATACAACTAAAACTTAATCCAGTGTCAAAGAGACAAGTGGTTGAGGTACCATTCAAAATTACAGTTCCTCGAGTTGAGGGTCGGTCCCCCTCAGGTTGAGAATCACTGACATTGACTCTACCTTTCGAGGCTGTATGCAAACATCCAACGCGGTTTGGACCGGTTTGTTTGCCCTGATCAGACGTTCCTGGTGTAGGGGTCTTTCCTTTTCCTTGACCTTGGTGGCCGCGCTGCCACGTAGGCTTGGTGGGTTGATCAGAATTGTTGTTGGGGGGGTATCGGGTTTTGTAGAATTTCGATTTTTCCTGGGGAGGTCTCTGGGTATTATTTTCTCATTGGTTATAATTCTGAGAGGAATTAGAGGAATAGGATGACTGCTCTAGATTTTGTTTACGAGATGGCTCATCTGTGGGTTTACGTTTAGTGCTGGGAAGTTCGGCCATTGCATTGGTATAGCGTTCGGCCTTATTGAGTATGTCCTCAAGCCTGACTGCGCCCTGTTCAGCCAAAAATCTACGGGTTTCGTTTGACAGAGTTGCCTTTATCTGTTCCACAAGAACAAGTTCAAGTAGTCCCTCATATGTAAGAGGTAGGTCAGATAATTCAATGCACTTTGTCAAATAGCCCGTGAGACGTGAAGAGAATTGTGGGAATGTTTCCGTGCTCTCTTTTCGGCTGTTTCTGAACATTTGCAGAAATTTTCGGGCGGTCATTTCGAACCGCTCTAGCAAGGCCTTCTTAAGCATGTCGTAATCATGTTGGTTCGGTCCCAGCTTTGTGTATACGTTATAAGCATTCGCTTTTAGTGACGTTGAGAGTTTCAGTGCCCAGCGGGAACTCTCTAACCCATACAGATTTGCGAGCCTTTCGAATTTTTCTAGGTAGCTGTCAATTTTTTCGTTAGGGCTAGGAAAAGACTCTAAAGCAAAAGACATCGCAGTTAATTGGGCAGACTGAGTGCTGGAGAGATCCATTGTTTGAGACTGGGGCGAAGACGGCTCTCCATTATTTGAAGTAGAGGCACTCCGACTCTCTAAAGCCTTGAGCGCTAATTCATGTTGTCTTTCCCTCTCTCTTTCTCTCTCTCTGCGGGCTTCCATTTCTGCCTCAATTTTCTTCTGTTCCAATTGACGATCGTCCGCTTCCTTCTTCCTAGCTTCTGCCCTCTCTTCTCTCTCTTTTTCTTCCTTCCTCCCAGCTTCTGCCCTTTGTTCTCTTCCTTCCTCTCTGCTTCTGCTCTTTGTTGCTCCGCGTCATATATTTGCAGTTCCTGGGTGATAAACAGATTCGCGGCTTCTGTGTCTAATCCTGAGTCTTTCGCTTCCTGTCTCAAAATGGATCTTATCCTAATTCTCTCAGCCATTGTCAAAGAACTGGATGCTTCTAAGACTAGAGAATAGTAAGATGGAACAAGAAGGGGAAAAACTCAAATCCGCTACGATAAAAACAAAGTAAAAAATTTACTGAATGACCTCGTGTGTTAACTTATCGCCGCTATTATTGTCACTTAAGACTCGTAACGCAAGCAACTATGCCAATTAAATGGTAATTTACACTAGAAAAGAATCTACTCTAACTAACAGTAGAGAAAAATTTATATTAAACAATTTAAAAGGAAAAAAAAAATTTTTTTCCCAGAAAATGTTTATTCTCTAACAACAAACTCCGTCCCTGAAGACAATTTTTGAGATGAGACTTAGTTAACTTAATTTTAAAAAATCAGAACAATCCGTCTTTAGCTTAGCTCAACTCAAACGCTTCATAACCTTTAGTGATTGTAAAACAATCACGCAGTCCCAGCAATTATATAACCAAAATTTTCAATTCCCTCTGCCAGAGAATACAAATGTGACAATCTTTTATTATCACTAACTGCCTGTTCCTGTGGAAAAACAAACCTGTCTTAATTATTGTGCGGTTGGCCCAAAATACTGAACGGCTTGGTCTAGGGGAAGTAATACTTTTAAATATTATACCCTACTTCACAAAGACCATCAACCACACTCTATTTTAACTAAGTTCAGAATCCCGAACGAGCTAACCATATATTGTCGTAATTTTTATCTGAGAGGGTGCTGATGAATATTGGTCCCTTTAGAGTGTAAAGTGATATTGAAGGCTCTGTGAGAATAAGGATTTGGGAGAATGAGGTAGTAGATTCACAAGCGCTGGGAAGGAGCAAGGACAGTCTCTTATTACGACAATATCTGTTTTCTCACAGACTACTCCTATCTCTCTTCTGCACAAACAATTGTTTGTCAGTTCCAGTCGCTCAGGCGCACTCACCGATTTGGTGATTCTGTCGCTCAACGTACATGAATACAGCCTACACAGATGGAAATGTTTGGAGTTTTAGGCCAACCGACAACCAACACAAATAAAGATTAATACCCTTATTATCATAAAGGACTCACA
The DNA here is from genome assembly GCA_024509875.1 of Oreohelix idahoensis. Classification (NCBI taxonomy): domain Eukaryota; kingdom Metazoa; phylum Mollusca; class Gastropoda; order Stylommatophora; family Oreohelicidae; genus Oreohelix; species Oreohelix idahoensis. The sequence goes on from JAMPIV010014629.1 coordinate 785,531, forward strand.
CATAATTGTACATTTACAGTCAAAAATCAAAGGTTACAGAATACAAATATAACAAGGGAAGAGGGGTTTTTGAGGAGAAATATCCCATCCACCGTTTCCCGTTTATATTTACTAACAGACAAAACCCGGTCCCAAAGACAAGAAAAAGGAGGGGGGGTGTGATCAGAGATAGGCAATTTAACCCACTGGTAAAGTTATTACTCTGAGGCAAGGCGTTACAGAAAAAGGGGGGGGGGTGTAGAGGAAAAGCTAGGGTTCTCAATTGTCTCCCTTTAAATCAACAAATTTTACGGGAGGGGGAAGGAACACAGTTACCCGATCCCGCTAGGAGAAATCCCGTACAAGGAATATAATGCACCTTAGTACAATGTCGAACTAATTAAAAGGGTAAAGAAAAGATAAATCTCCTTTCATTCAAAAAAACATACTAGGGCTGGCCATCCCCACAAACACACACGCAGACTTACCGAAAGGTGAATTCTGGCACTTCATAGGAAATACATCAAAAACAGCACTAAACCTTGGCTTAGGTAAAAGTATTTTCTTCCGTGTACAGCCCCAGATTTGGGAGTTGTTGAAGTTAACAAAGTGTCCCGAAATCGCTGGACGTTGAAGTTTAACGGTACTGTTTATTTATTAGATAAAGTTCCTAAAGAATGTCACAGGCATTTGGCTAGGCGTGAGGTATGGTGTGGTTCCTAAAATTGGCACAGCTGGTGGAGATAACTTCCTTTTTCCGTAATGTCACAAGTTAAGAAAAACACTGAGGTAAGTTCTTCGGGAGGGGAGGGGGTGGGGGGGGGAGGGAGAGAAAGGAGGGTAAAATCCACTGAATATACGTGACATGACAGTGTTCAGGTAGATCGATGCTTTTTCTTCCCAAATAGAGGCAGTGAATAAAATATGTTCTGCTTCCAGTTTTCTTTAAGGACTCTATATGAACTAGTATTTTTAAAGTGTTTCTTGAATGGCTTTTTTCTCAGTTACGTTCAGAGGAGCGGGGCCCATTACAGGTCGCCACAAGTTTAGCTTTAAAAAGTTCATATGTTACTGGAGTTATCGAATTGAGTTTGGCAGAACTCTGTATATAATTAATAATTGCTGGGATGCAGGTTGAATGATCGTTCTGAATGAAAGATAATCAAAACAAGAAATGCATTACAAATCATATTATAATCTGACGCGATAAATTACAGTTAGCCTATTTACTTATTAGCGTCGTCAATTAACAAATCAGGAAAACTTCCCGTGAGTTAAAACAATTAAAAACACATCTATCTATACAGAACTAAACTGTATTAAAGTTATAATTCTCTTTAACGTCTGCAAAATAAATTTACGCGTCAATTGTATTAGGAAATACTTTTAGCTGTAACATTAGTTTGCACTAGAACTTTGAAAATGGGTTTATTTAATAAGGTTAAATTTACACCACGATCCATTGAAATCAATTGAAATAACTCGACCACTGATCACTCGAAGCTAATGAATAAATTACCGTCTGCACAGAAAGAATACACTCCAATAGTCACGAAGGTAGATGAAATCCAGCAGGAATCCGACTATGCTAGTGCAACTAGGATTCTGTCAGAGCGAACGATAAAATGCAGTTTCTCGGAGTTCTCTATTTATACTTATCGAATGTAACTTGAATAGCGCGTGTTAAATTTTCGCACCTTTCTTGAACTTGAGCAAAATCCGGGGTACCTCGCCGATGTGTTAATCGCTGCGATTCCTTCGTTTTCCCCGGTCTACGGATTTTCTTCCGTCTCAGGCTGCTCGCATAAGAGTGCGAAAATTTCCCGAGAAGCTAACTCTGTGAGCTGCAAGTTCCCTGATTCTTTAGATCGTGTGCCGCTGCGATTGAATTCTGAGATCTGTCTGTCTTTGATGGTACCGCTGTTCTGAGAGCTTTGGCAACTCCCACCAGGCGGGGTGACAGCCAGGTAAGAAAATGATCTGCTGTTTATTGCTCTAGAAACAGGAGTGAGTCTGTGGCCCGTCCTCTTTTGGGCCGGCGTTAAGGAAAAGATTGCTATAAATCGTTCTCAGAAATGGTTGTGGGCGGGATTTAACCTCCCATCAAAGGCCATGCGATCTCAAACGTTCACATAAGATAGCAGGCTACATATTAATGATCCAGCGTGTAAGGTTCTCGTGGAAATGCTGCATGCCGGTAAAAGTTACAACAGATGATCAGGGGTTCTAAAGTTATGAGAGGCCAATATTCTGTTATCATCCATCGAGTCAGGGAAATTCATTTGTCATACTTAGACGTACGTCACACTTACCCTCAGCACTATTTGCGTACAGGGAAGTCCCACATATCTCCACAGGATTGGCTCCAGCTACGTTGTTGTTTGGACGACCAATCAAAGGTCCACTGGAAGCATTGTTGCGGACATGGACTGATGAAAAAGCAGAAGAAACCGTGACTTCTTCATACCAATACGTCAACGAGTTGACATCTCGATTGAAAACAAGTTGGAAACTGGCAAATGATAACTTGAGACAGGCCAGGAGGAAGCAGGCTGCTTACTACAATAAAACAGCAAAAGATAGGGAACTTGAGGTGGGAGAAAAGGTTCTGTTACTGTTGCCCAGCAGCAATAATAAATTGCAAACTGGATGGCAGGGACCCTACGTCATATTGGAAAAACTTTCCCGGACCAACTATAAGATTGACAAGAAAGGAAAGGAGAAGGTGTATCATGTCAACCTTCTTAAAAAGTATTATGACAGGGAAGCATCAGAAGTTGCACATATCATGACCCTGGCCATTGCAACAGAAATGCAGGATGAACCAATTTCCTCCATGGAATACCCCCTAACAACTACAGAAAGTTATGCTCAGGTTAATGTAAGTGAACATTTAACTCTTGAGCAGAGGAAAAAGGTTCAGGAGGTGTTAGAAACCCATGCTGATGTACTCACAGATAAGCCGGGGTGTACTAATCTGTTAGAGTATGACATGACGATTACTGGCCCTACACCAGTTTGTATGCGGACATACCCTATACCTTATGCTAAAGGACAGGCACTCAAGGATGAGATTGACTATCTCTTAAGAGAGAAAATTATTTCAAAGTCTGAATCTCCCTACAGCTCAAGTGTGGTGCTATTAAGGAAGCCTAGTGGTGAACACAGGTTATGCATTGATTATAGGAAACTAAATGCTATCACTGAACCTCAGGTAGACCCATTACCTGACACCAATCAGTTGTTTGCTACATTGAGTAAGGTTCGGTATTTTTCAAAGGTGGATCTAAGCAAGGGATACTACCAAATACCAGTAAAACCAGAAGTGAGGAAACTGTTAGCCTTTAGTACACCGGATGGACATTACTAGTTCAATGTACTCCCATTTGGTTTAAAGAATGCTCCAAGTATCTTCACCAGAATGATGAGGAAATTGTTGGAACCATTACAAAATCCTCATATCACCAACTTCATGGATGATATTCTGATTGCTACCACTACATTCGAGGAACACGTAGTAGCAGTATCCATGTTGTTACATAGACTAAGAGAAACGGGATTTACAGCACGTCCAACTAAGTGTCATATTGGATGTGAGACATTGGAATTTTTAGGTCACACTATCTCTACAGGGCAAATGTCTCCGGACCCAAAGAATGTAGAGAAAATGAGAAAAGCACCAAGACCACAAACTAAGAAGGATGTAAGATCCTTTGTGTCACTGTGCGGGTTTTATCAGAAATATATACCCCATTTTAACTCATTGTGCGCGCCATTAACCGACTTAACCAAAAAAGGTCAGCCGGATAAAATACAATGGACTGCGGAGTGTGAACAGGCTTATACAGAGTTGAAAAATAAGCTGACAAATAAACCTATCCTTGTCCTTCCCGATCTCACACAAGAATTCGTACTAAGAACGGATGCTAGCAATGTAGGCATCGGAGCAACATTACTACAGCGGGCAGACACACCGCCACATATGCTATTACCAGTAGCGTTTGCGAGTAGAAAGTTAAATACAGCTGAAAGAAATTATTCTACAGTTGAACGTAAATGCCTCGCTTTGGTCTGGTCGATCAACAAATTCGCCCCTTTTCTTTACGGGAAACACTTCATTGTGGAAAGTGATCACCAGCCTTTGATGTTTTTAGCAGTGTCTAAAAAATTAAATTCACGACTTTTAAGGTGGAGTTTACTGTTATCTCCAGATTCGTTCAATGTGAGATACATACCAGGACGGGACAATCTTGGACCCGATTTTTTAAGTAGGCATCCTATCAAAGGAGATATAGAGAAACAGAAAAGTAGGGAGAGACTGCAGCATGAGTTACCAAAAAGTTAACTGTGCATGCACTGTTTTAAAGAAGATGGCTCTGTAGCGAAATTTGGTTCCTCTTGCTTTGTTGGGGAAAAAAAATGTGTAGCGCGACTCCCACACACACACACATCAGCGCAAGGTCAGCGCGGCGGTCTTTCTTTGAAGTTTGTAGTAGAGCGGAAATGTGACTTACGTTTAGCTCGAACGGTATTTAAAGAATGAGGAAATAAGCTATATAGGAATGAATGGCGGACTTTCAAAGTTTGCATTTACTGAAAATGAAATTATTCACTACAGGAGAACGCCTGGTTGGAATAATATTAAATAAATATAACTCAACAAAGGAAATAGACTAGGAATTATATCCAAAAGGATATTATTCAAATATAAATAGTTTTAAAGATAATTAATATTTTTCACCTTTATCTCATCGGCTAAAAGTTAGCTAATAATCTTTAAAAATTTATTACACTAACAAGCCTCAACGGATTTGTATAAAACTTATATGTAATGAAAGCCTCATATGGGGAAAAGGGAATGATACATAGGAAGGACGGAAGAATATAAGTGTGTAGTGAACAGAAGAGAAAAACGAGTACAGGAAAAGCACAGATTGTTTCAAATAGCTTCAAACCAGGAGATGAAACGAAAATCTTTTGGGACTTTTAGAGGTGCTTTCTCGTACGCGCGAGAGACTGAAATATAAGGACAGAGGGACGCGTTGAAAATCACACACACCAAATCCAGAAGCCAAAGTGAGAAACTGGAAGACAGTATCTGCAAAGAAAGTTCTATTTTCACGCTGCATGCAGGGCAGATTAAATTAAGCCAATACAGTCTCACCGTGAGCTTATTAATCCTAAGAGGGTATGTAAGTTTATTAAAGATATATGTATGAATAATATCATTTTATTTCAGATTTTATTTCTGATTGATTGTATCAGATATAATAAAAAAGGGAATGACGCTAACCAGAGATAACCTTCACCGGCATTGTCAGGAAGCATAACTATTAATTGGTTAACCACATATATCATGGATAGTTCTTGCCTGGAAGCTTACGACATACCAGCAAGTACATAAGTGACTTGACATCCATAAGTGAAAGGCAAAGGTTATATCGTACCCATGTATCATAACATATGATTTATTCATGTATTTTGTTAATTCTGCACAGTATACAATATCTTATCATGCTATCTCTGTAACATACTACCATGATTCATTCATTTATATACAAACACTGAAGACATGGTCGCATCATGAACAGTAGTTGGTGGTGAGATTGTTGGAACAATGGCCACCTATTACCTTTTGTTCCAGGTTTTTATGATCAATGTTTATGATCATTCCTGATCGAGAAACTAAAGACTTGAAGAAGTTGATCCAGCTCACTGAAGCCTAGAGGTCAACCAAACTTCAACACCTTAGTCCCCCGTAGTTATAGGGCGGGCTGAAGGAAAGTCTTCCGTACTTCAGTGTGTCGGAGGAACCTCGAGCAGACGTGGCTAATACATAGGATAAGTTTATATGTATCCATCCAACAAATCCTGTGAGCAGTTTCTAAAAAGACGGTCTAATGATGACACTAGATGGCAAGAGATAATGTGACAATCCTTTGTTGTAAATTCAGTGGAAGATAAATCCAAGACTTTTTCTATTAGTTATTTTAATTTGTAACTGTAAATAATCATACATTTTACCATCTTCCAACACCCATTTATCATTACAAGAATATATAGATGTACATAATAAATTGGATAATTGTACTCATTTGACTTGTTAAATTTTTAACTGTTAAATTTTGAGTTACCTTTTCAAATTTAATTATATTATCACATAGGGTTACGATAGCGAAAGTAGCATCTTATACTTCTGAAGCCTAAATCTATTGTCCAGTTCAGAGTATTCACAGCTGTAATTCACTTGTGATACCAGTGTACTTCTCGGGCATTGGAACTTCATACTTTCTGGAGAGAGATTCTACTTCTGCTCTACCACTATCATCATAATAGGAAAACCTTTCGCTACAATGGTTATAGACCAAAATAAGTGGAGAGAATGTAGTCATTTAGTGTCAGTCAGTGGCTGAGGATCAAAGAAGAAGAAGAAGAAAGTAACTAAAGTAAAGTAATCTTCAACATTTGCCGTGGAGCTTGGTGGGGACTTCTTTTTTCCATGTTGCTTGAAGCTGTGCTATACTACAGAGTATCCGGATCTGTAGCAGTTGGGTTCGTCATGGGAACTAAATCCTGTCTCCCGAGACAGAAATAACCACTATACTACCGAGGAATTTTTTTCGACAGTTATCTTTATATTTAAATACTCCTTCAGTCTGTTATCTTCAGGCATTTCCGCACTTTAGGATTATAGGTTTTTTTTTTTTTTAATTGATGTTATCTTGTCTTATTCGTATCATCCTCTCAATTTTCTTTTTAACGGACCCTCCTTGTTTTTTTAACCCCGCGAGACTCATAAAACAGACTGCTTTGTGGTGTTGGTCGAATGATTTCACCATGTGTATTCTATCCAACTCAGACATCCTTAGCTCTGATTTCGCTGGTTATTGTTCGGCTTTTTATTCCGTTCTTCTCTAGTAATATGTCGATGAAAGTGAAACAAAAATCGTATTGCAACTCTATAAACGAACAATACACTACAACAAATAAATGTTTTCACGATCTTCACTAGAAACATGTCTTTCATAATTCAAATAGTCACACTGTTTGCTTTTTTTCAGGATAGTTGACTTTTTATCCCAACATTTTAAAACCTTTACCTGACTTCCATACCGGTTATCCTATCATACCACTGGTATTAGTTGGATTGTTAATTTACACATGGGTATTCCTGACAATCAGTGGTGTTCCCGTGGGTCTATAAAGATACAACCAAAGAATATGCCCACTGCACACTCAGGCATGTCGTACAATGCTCTAATATGAGATTGTGCACGCGGCTGGCAAACGCATTATGTGAAACATTTTGCCACATTAATCAATGCTGCATGATCATGTGAATGATTGCAGTAAGTTAGCTACAACTGGACCAGCTGCAGAGGGGGGGGGGTGGGGAGGGGTTCCATACTCCATAGGGAACGCTAAGGAAACTGATGATAATTCATGGCACTAGAGCGTCGATTGGCAGAGTGTTTAGAGCACCGACTTCTCGATCTGAATTCACCGGGTTCGAAAACTGGTATCGCCACGCTCCAAAACAAGCATCTCTCAATGGGTAACTGACTCTACTCTTGAGTTAAAGAAGGTAAAGGGAGCAAAGAAGGTAACCTCATATAGCTGGGCCTAGTATAGTCTCTAACACTTTACTCCCCTACGACAGAATCTGGTAGAGGAATACCTTATCTATTTTAATTCCTCACACTCATCCATTTCCTTCTTTGTACAAGCAAATGGTTATGAAGAAGTAAAAAATAGCTCAGCCTTGAACAGCCCTAAACCACTAACTCCAGACAGCCTTTATATAACTCTCATACATTATTCAGCGGGCTTTTTGTCACGCAAAAACTCTCAGTACTCACGCCTGTTATTATCTGGATGTATTCTTCAACTTATGACTTTTTTAATGTCAGGTTTTCTGTCTGGTTTTGTATTTGCTTGTCTAGTTTCTGTCTTTAATAGTCGTGTCCATAGTGATGATTTTATCGATAGACTTGGTGTTCATAACCGATTGTAGAGAAACAACAGGGTGTCAGTGTTAATGTTCGAATCTTTTGTCACGTCTTACCGCAAGAAAACAAAAATGATAGCCCGTGTTGAAAAAAAAAAAAATCAAAAATAGAAACTAGGGCTGGATATTCCGAAGATCATCACCATCATATTTTTTTTTAAATTCCTAACGGAGCAAGGGCGTGCGTAACACAAAGCTTCTGACAACAAAAGTCCAACTCCTGGCCTTCTCGTGGCGGCACCGTTTAAAAACTAACAGGAGAAGGGGCGAAGGGCGAGTGGCTGGCGCCTTAAAACCAGATTGCTCCAGGTACATTTTTGTATATACCTGCAAGGATACTTGGAGAGGAGATGGGCACCGCCAAGCAAACCTCTTGCCCACTGAAATGCTATGATGGAAAGTCAACTCAGTAATAATATGCCGAATCGGCCGAGGCCCGGATTAACAACGACCGCGCTCTCATTGCCCCTTGAGAGTGATAAGTCAGTGAATGGGGTACAAACACCTGTTTTGAAACTTCCTAGAGAAGGTTTTGTTGTTGGAACTTGAAATGTACGCACGCTATATGCGTGTGGAAAAGTCAGAGAACTAACACATGAACTTGCTAGATACTCGTGGGACATCCTGGGCCTAGCAGATGTCAGATGGACAGGATTAGGTGAATCAATAACGGATGATGCTCATAAAATTTGGTTTAGTGGAGATGAGTCCAAACATCAGCATGGAGTAAGTTTTATTGTACATAAAGATAGATTGAACTCTGTCATCAGCTGCACCCCAATAAATAGCAGGCTTATTACCATACGTATTGCAGCACATCCAAAGAACATCTCCATCATACAGGTATATGCCCCCACTACTGACTATGAGGATGAGGCAATTGATACATTTTATGAAAATCTGGATGAAACAATTAAGAAAATTCCAAAGAAAGATCTTCTCATCGTGTTAGGTGATTGGAATGCTAAAATAGGGCCAGATGCATACGGTCAGTGGGCTGGCACAGTGGGGAAATTTGGGACAGGAGAAACCAACGATCGAGGACTAAGGCTACTAGAATTTGCCAGCAACTATAAACTAACCCTTGCAAATACACTATTTCCTCATAAGTTATCAAGAAGAACAACGTGGCATGCCCCGAAAACTGAGATACATGGCCAAATTGATTTTATTCTTGTATCCAAAAGATTCAAGTCCAGTATTAATAAAGCCAAGACTAGGACTTTTCCTGGCGCCGACATTGGTAGTGATCACGACATGGTATTGATGACGCTCAAGCTTAAACTCAAAAAGAACTATAATCAAAACAGATGTTCTCAGTTAAGATTCAATTTAGACAAACTGAAAGATCCAGAAATCGCGGGAATCTTTGAGGCAACTGTTGGAGGAAAATTCGCAGCTCTCAACTTTTTGGAGGATGATATCAACTCAATCACAGAGAACATGAAAGACGTGCTCATTGAATCAGCAACAGAAATACTTGGTAAAAGAAAGAAAATAAACAAACCATGGGTTACAGATGACATTCTGAAGTTATGTGATACATGACGAGAAATGAAAAAGGTTAAGAAAGAGGTTCCTGAAGCAGCATGGCAATACAGTATGGTGAATAAAAATATTAGAAAGAAAATGAAACAGGCCAAAGAAAAATGGGTAGTTGATCAATGTGAGTCCATTAATACGGGGCTAATAAAAGGTAACAGCAAGGCAGCTTTTGACACATTAAGAAGACTATCAAAACCCCAACAGCCCAGGGTAACTGTCATAGAGGATAGCAATGGGGCTCTGCTCAATGAAAAGACAGCTGTAATGAGAAGGTGGACAGAATATTGTAAAGAATTATATAACTGTAAACTCGACACTGACTATAGCATATTAAACAACATTCAGTGTGAAAACAGGGATCTCGGAAATGCAGCAATATTACGGGAAGAAGTGGAAGAGGCTATATGTTCGATGAAAGAAGGGAAGTCACCGGGTGTGGATAATATCCCAGCAGAGCTCTTGAAATATGGAGGACCAGATATAGTAAAAATCATGACAACAATTTGCCAGAAGATATGGAGTACAAAAAAATGGCCAAAAGAGTGGACGCAATCATTAGTAATACCGCTTCCAAAGAAAGGAAATCTAAAAATGTGCAAGAACTACAGAACCATTAGCCTTACTAGTCATCCAAGTAAGGTGATGTTAAAGATACTTTTGAACAGAATAAAACAGAAATCAGAAGAAATCTTGTCCGAGGAACAGGCTGGCTTTAGACGAAAAGAAGTACATCAGACCAAATCTTCAATATTAGATTACTGATCGAAAAACATCTCCAGCATCAACACGATTTATACCATAACTTCATCGATTTCACAAAAGCCTTCGATCGAGTCTGGCATGAAGGCTTATGGCAAATAATGAGAAAATTTAATTTTGATACCAACATCATAGATATCATTGAAGCACTATACAAGGACGCAAGCAGTGCTGTTTTTGCAAGCAATGACATTGGAGAATTTTTCAAAACAACTGTAGGAGTTCGCCAGGGATGTATCCTGTCTCCAGTGCTCTTTAATATATATCTAGAACATATTATGCAGGAGGCTCTCTACGATTATAAAACAACCATATCGAGTGGAGGCCGACCTCTTTGCAATCTACGTTTTGCTGATGATATCGATCTGATAGCTGGAACAGAATCAGAACTTCAAGACCTTACCTCTAGACTGGAGAAAGTAACAAGAACGTATGGGATGGAAATTAATATAGAAAAAAGCAAGATATTGGTGAATAGCCATAAGAAACATGTTCCGACCAACATTATGTTAAATGGGCAAACGTTAGAAGAAGTTAACACCTTTAAATATCTCGGGTCCACTATATGTAGTGATGGAAGATCAAGTAAAGAAATCAAGACAAGACTTGAGATGGCCTCAGCTGCCATGACAAGGCTGAATGTGATCTGGAAAAGTAACATCAGTTTTCCTGTGAAGATCAAATTATACAAATCACTCGTATTATCTATTCTCTTGTATGGGTGTGAGGGCTGGACACTCACTGCAGATATGGAGCGAAGGATTCAGGCTTTCGAGCATAAATGTTATAGAAGAATTTTGCGCATTTGCTATAAAGAGCACAAAACACATGTCTATGTTAGAGAGAAGATAAACACCTATGCAGGCCACCAAGAACCACTTTTGTCAGTAGTGAAACGTCGAAAGCTTGCCTGGTTTGGACATGTAACTCGTCATGACTCCCTTTCGAAAACGATCCTCCAGGGAACAGTCGAAGGTAAACGGAGAAGACGAAGGCAAAGAAAATCCTGGGCTGATAACATCAAAGAATGGGCAGGACACGGTTTTTCCACACTTGTACGCATTGCTGAGGATAGAGAGCAGTGGAGGACCCTGACTGCTGATGCTTCCACCATGGCACCATTACGACCCATGACGGGTTACGAGTTGAGATGAGATGATGAACGGAGCAAAGAACTACCACTACAGATTATCACTTTGAGGAAGCCTAGACCAAAGCACAACCTCCTGCAACGGTTGTTTCTGCAAGAATTTATTGTACATGATGAGGTTGCCAGCCCCAAACACAACCTTATATTAGTGACCTTATACATTGTGTCCCACTGACCTGTAGTCATATTCTCTCTGTCTCACGCGAGAGACCTACGACAACTACACTAGAGATATAAATGAATGGCACGAAGACGACACGGACAGGCAATAAGCTGATGGAAGGTACAAGGAGGCCTGGGATGACTTCGTTAAAGGCTTTGGGGAGCTGATCAATGAATTAATAAATGTCGTTTTTTTTAATCAACACCCTTTAGTTCCCCAAGGAGTATAGGCCTTCAACAAATATATGCCAGGTCATCCTGTCACGTGCCGTCAGCTCAAGTTCTTTCCACTTCTGTCTCCAGTTCTCTTCTCCATGTGTTTTTTGTCTACCTCTGCCTCTCTTTCCCTGGGGATTCCAGAACAAGGACTGCCTTGTAATGCTATCAACAGGTCTCCTCAGTGTGTGTCCTATCCATCGCCAACGTGCTCTTCGCATCTCGTGTTCCACTGGCAATTGTCTGGTTCCTGTCATCAATTACATTAGTTACTTTGTCATATGACTTCAATCGTTCTATTCTACGCAAGCAATCCATTGATGAAAGTCTGTACCTTTTTGGTTGTTGTTTTTGTTGTTCTCCATGTTTCACAGCCATACAATAGGACTGACTTGACATTAGAGTTGAAGATTCTTATTTTCGTGTTGAACCTGATTTCTCGTCATCTTCATGTTTCCTAATGCACAGAAAGCTCCACTTGCTGTTTGTATTCTTATTATGATATCATTGTCTGTCCCTCTAAATTTGTCTACATTGCTGCCAGGTTGGTGTAAGTTTCTACATCTCGTAGTGGTGATTCTTCAGGTTTGACCTTATTATAAAATCTTTCATTTATTCTCATTATCTTTGTCTTTTCCCTGTGTATTTTCTGACCCAATTGTTGTGACCTCTCATCGAGTATTTTCATTTCGTCTTACATCCATTACGGTTACGGGACAGAAGGGCCATCAAAAATCAAGATTGTTTTACTTTTCCATATGACTAAAGTTTAATCTAGACCCTTGAGCCATATTTCCCGCCACGAAATGCTGTATTATACTCCAGCGTAGCTGGTACGCCCTTTGGTTACAGTCAGATGTCCTGTTTCTGCTATTTACACTATATACAACACAACTGTTTGCTGCTGGTAAGTCTCAGAACCCTTGAAACTAGTTATAAGCCTATTTATAACAATTGTGTAGACACATTATGAAGTATTTTCTTATAAATATGTGTGTTTGCTGCTTGATTTAAAACATCATCAGTTGAAACAAAAAATGGCATCCGTTATATTGCGTTAGTAACCCTAGAATGTGTCTGTCACAGAATAATGTTGCAAAAATGTATGTTCATTAAGGGTAGTTACTAATGCTGTAAATGGGTACCTGACTCAGCTTGTGAGTTGGGAAAGGAAAAGGTACGGAGGGAGGGAACTGGTCACCCCATTTCTCGATGATGCACCTAGTATAGTGAAGCCTATAACCCTTCACTACCCTACGGCAGTATCTGTGATGGGTCCACCTTTATCTTTATTCCTTGAGATGAGCATCGAGTGGCAGAAGTGTTGCAGCTCTTGCTTGTCCAGGAAAAGTTACCGGGTTCAATACCAGGCAACATCACGCTGCAGTACGCCGAGCTATAAGCGAGTGCTTAGCTCTGCTTGTGAGTTTTGAAACGCAAAAGCAGCGACGAATGGAACCTTTCATCGTTCATCATCATTTTCTTCTCCGTTTCGTACATAGCCTGGACCTGCCATTGTTGCAGGTCCTGCAGGAAGCCTGCACAAAGCAGTTACGCGCTCTCAAAGTTGTGGCTTCGGCAGCAGTTCGTTTTACTCGATCATGTTGCCAGCCTTATGTAAATCCTCATATTAGTTGCCTTGTACGACATGCCTGAGGGAGTAATGGTCATAATCTTTGAACCTGCCACCCCCTCCCACCCCCCCACCCTCCCCCACCCCCCCACCCCCCTCCACCCCCCCCCCCCCCCCAAAAAAAAAAAAGACAGCAGAGACCTAGTAAAATGAAGTTTCTAACATTTGCTTCCTTTACGGCAGTATTTGCTAAATCCCCTAAGCACGCCACGCGCAGTGATACAGACAAACGTGAGCATTATTTTAAAATAAAATATTTATGGCAGGAACAATCTGCTAATGTGTGCTAAGCTGAAATCTTTTTTTTTTTTAAATAACCACTTTTATTTAGCAACAAAATCGTATTGCATTTTTGTCGCGTTTTAAATCTTTTACACTCAAAATCGCTTTGCTCCCCTCGTTGTGGAGAGCTTAAACCTTACGTGCAGCTCTATTTTTTGGTACATTATAATCTATCAATATTTGACCTGGCTTAACACATTCGATTTCAATATAATAACTAAGACAATGTAAAAAATTTAGAAATAACTGTATTAAAGTAAGGGTTTTAAAGCAAGGGAAGTAATAAACTGCCAATATAAATTATGTTTCGTGTTTTATGGGGTGGAATGGCATCGGATAGTGAATAGTGATGTGCCGATTAAATCAGTATGTTTCTTCAAGCAACTATGTCAGCGATACTTTTGTTCAAGCAGTCCAGTAATAACCAACTTTTCTTGTAAACTTAACATTGGATGTTTAAACTAATAAAGTTTATTTTATTCAAAGAAACATTTTGTTGGGTAGAACTCACAACTGTCCCGAACAATTAGTATTCAGTTGTGAATTAAAATTATAACAAAGCAAAGAAAAAAAACAAAACAAGTGTCATGGGCCACTTATACACTAGTTACCAGATGCACTATCAACTATCTCCTTCTTCTTCATCCTCGTTTTCTTCTTCCTCATTCGCCGTCAGAGTTCTACATTAATGACTCTTATAAAGGCAGTAGTCGGCTCAATGTCCTTGACATCTCCAAACAGTATTTTGTGGAGAGAAGTGGGTTGTTGACATATGCTACTCCGTTCAGTGCTGTATATTATGCAGGACTGCAGCAGATGTTCGGCTGTCGTGGGGCTGGTGCCACAAATACAGAGATCTGTTGCACAAATCCTGCACCTGTGATATATACTACTGGACAAAAGTTAAGGGCCACCATTCAGTTTAGACAAGGTTTATATAATTGATTGGCAAACTGTAAAGACAAGTGAAAATGTCATTAAAACTGAGCTCAGAGAAATGTGTATACATTTCTGTGTGCACTAGGTTAATTTTTTTTAAATGTCCAAAAACTGGGTCACTTTAACCCACACAAGAGTCAAGAGCTACGTATATCTTGGTCATATAATAACAGAAGATGGCAGATGTGAAACAGAAATCAAGAAGAGAATAGGAATGGCCAAAGCTACTTTCAACAACATGAAACATATACTGACATCTAAACAGTTATCTCACAAATTAAAACTGAGAATCATAAAGTTTTATATATATTCTGCATTTCTGTATGGTGCAGAAACATGGACAATGAATAAGCATTTGGAAGAAAGAATTGAGGCTCTTGAAATGTGGATATATAGAAGAATGGGACGTATCTCATGGAAAGAGATGAAAGCAAATAAGGAGGTCCTAGAAAATCTAGGTATGAAAAGAGAACTAATGAGGTAGGTCAAAGTTCGGCAGCTAAAATAATTTGGCCACATAAAAAGGCATAACACATTGAAGAAGACCATAACAGAAGGGAGAGTTGAAGGCAAACGTGTAAGGGGAAGACAGCGCTATAAGTGGGAAGACAACATCAAGAGATGGACAGGAAAGAGTCTATCAGAGTGCACCACCAAGACAAAGACAGAAAACGTTGGAGATCCATTACAGCCAACCTTCGTTGTGGAGATGGCAACTGATGATGATGATGAACCCACACGTAAAAATTGTCATTGTTGCTGCAAAAACTCGTGGTTTTTGCAACACGCCCCACTAGTTCAAAAGGTGAAAAAGTGAGTTGAATTTGAATGCACGTGGAAAATGAGTGTTCACCGTTGGTATGCAATAAATCAGTATGACAAGTGGTCGAAATGATCACTGCATTAGCCATGCCACCGAGGAGAAGTCTCAGCACTGTAGACCGTGGTCGAGCCATGGCATGGATTCAGGATGGTCAATCTGTTCGTCATGTTGCAAGACGTTTAGCAGTGTCCCACTCTACCATTCAGAGACTTCTTGAGAGATTTCAAGCTACCGGACATTTGGAAAATCGACCCTGCTCACGAAGAATTATATAAACCTTGTCTAAACTGAATGGCGGCCCTTAACTTTTGTCCAGTATTATAGATGGTGCCTCATACTGGTGTGTCCAGTGCGTAACCGGAGAACGATGAACTGGTTTCGCCTAGATAGCTAATGGTTTTATATGACCTGATTTTCCACTCTTTCTTACTGCAAAGAATAAAATTTGATGGTCATTTATCATGAATGAGTAATTCATCATATTGTTCTTAATTTATAATTTATGTATGTTGTTGTTCCTTAACGATGGTTGCTAAACTTCTCGCTCTATTGCAGCCAATACCAAGTTGAAGACTCCTTGGTATAAACTACACTGTAGATCTAGGCTTTTCCTGTGGCTTCCAAAACGTGCCGAGTTGAAGTCATGAGCACCAGTTTCTCAAGTTTGCCTTGCATTTAGAGGATCATCACATCTGCTCCCAAGCTAGCAGTAAGACGTGTGTGGCATACTGTGCATTCACCGCCATCCAACGGGGCTGTCCAAATATGCAGAGCTAAAATACTGTGCTCTGGTTCTGGGCTCTCTCAAGGAATTGTCACATTCTACACAAAACCACTTCTCAGCTCCCTCAGCTTATCATTGGGTCCATGGTGAGAAATCCTCCTGCATGCAGCCAACCAGGTAACAGCCAGAGTTACATCTGGAGCTCTGGTGACTCCTCCAAGCTTAGTGTGCAATGCTAGGTTCTCAATATGTTTCACCACAGGGGGAATCCCTGGAAGTTGTGGATGATGTCAAGAGTCTATGATGGTGGGATTAGCCTCACAGACAGAGGTTCACTTCCACATATGTATATTATGGCATTGTGCTTAGCTGGTGGGCTTATAAAGGATGACTCTAGATATGCCTTCATGCATAATTGTTGTGTGTGAAAGATATGACGAATTATTTATATCACCCCCTACACTTTTATTCTTGGCAATAGAATGTATTTGGAAGATCTGGAATATGCAGATGACATTGCACTGCTAGCACATTCACATCAACACATCCAGGAAAAAAACGGATAGACTTAATAAGTATAGCCAGAAGGTGGGCTTGAACATCAACCTAAAGAAGACAGAGGTCATGACGATCAATGTGAGAAACCCTGAGCCCATATCAGTAAGGAATCAGCAACTGGAACAGACAGATGCCTTCACATACTTAGGATGCATTGTAACACCAGGCGGCGGAGCAAGCAAAGACATCAACAACAGAATGAACAAAGCAAGAACAGCCTTTTTTAGCCTAAACAACATCTGGTAGTCCTCTCAGTACAGCACAAGCACAAAATTAGGATTATATCAGAGCTGTGTGCTTTCTGTGCTTCTCTATGGCGCGGAGATCTGGAGAGTTATAGAGAAGGAAATGTCGAAATTGTCCTCTTTTCACACAGGCAACATGACCTATAGAAAGGGTAATTCTCCGTATAATTTTTTCATTTATTGCACGCCACAAAACAGTCATGATACTTATGACATCAACATAGTTAACGAGTTCAGCAAGATGATATGCACATTGAAAACAATTTCTGTAGTCAGCAATGATAGCTGTTGTATATATGCGTCATAAGACATCACAGTTCAATAGATTCAGAAATTCATCAATCATCGAGTGCTAGTTCGTGAAGCTGTATAAATAATAATAATTTTTATAACTTCTGCAACAGTGTCAGCTACAGATCTTCAATGTTCATAAACAATAATAAATGCTCCCATTCTGATGCTAGCAGATCAGTTGTATACAATAAGTCCGTTCACTGTCTGCACGTGAATAGCATACATGGGCTACAGGTCAGCTCGACCTTTATAATGTTCCTAAGTCTAACCATCTGACTTGGACGTGATCTCTGATATAACGAATCCTGGAACACAGACAACAGTCTTGTTGGTCTAGAGCGACCCATATATATTTAACTAGTTCAGGTATACAGATACCGGTGACTTAATCCTAGTCAAAGTACCTCTCCATTTTTGCATCACACAGGCGAGCAAATAGGCGACAAAATGACGAACCTCTAGACGATAGCATAAAGTTCGATACAAGAGGAATTACCTTATTTCGGAAAATCAACCATGAACATATGCCTCCAGGCAGGCTGCATAATACTGGGAAATAGTCTAGTTAGCTAACTAACTCACAGTGAATTTGATAACAGCATCAATTATTGAAACGTATTTTTTACTTCACCTCTTCGCTTTTTTTGTGTGTGCTAATGTCAGATGTTTTATAATGACAGTAGATAATCACAAGGTTTAGTCTTGCCGTAAAAATGGCACTCTGTCACGAACTGTTTTAGACACGACCAGCACATTTAGCAATATGACAGTGCAGGACGTCGAAAAACTGGCGTCACGAACTCCCTGTACTTTGTCGAATATTGGTCTGTACTCAATATAATATTTGGTTCATGTAAAATTCACGAGATTTCATATTGAATTAACCGTTGACAAGCTTTATAGTTCGCTAGATTGAATCGATTGTGTGATATTTTTGTGGGACATTCTAATTCACACGGTGTTTTGGAATGGGAAAAGTGGTGGCTGCTGTGTTTTATATAATACTGAGCGTTTCTCTTTAATAGCACAGAAATTATTTTTGCTTTCACACATCCGTAACTTGAACCAACAAATGCTATTCCTTACGGCTCACACTCCTATACTATCTACTAGACACAAGTATTTCAATCTGTGTGCATTGTTGTCAGTTATACTTGCCCATAGAAAAATTTAATAGGTGATTCTTCTTCTTCTTCTTCGTTCGCCCTGAAAAGGACGGTGGTTGCGTTGTGTCTGTTTACAACGTAGCTGTGATATCTGCACCTTTCGGTCGACACATCCGACTTCTGCACGGCATTTTTTAGGACCGGGTTTGCCTTCCCATTTCGATCCACACTCGCTCAGCCAGCCTGCACAGCTGCAGACTGTTTCCAGGACCACCACGTGGAGGTGGAGTGCGGTCTTGACCAGCTCTGGTTCGCTGGTCCTGACGCAGGCAGTCAAGCTATGAGTTGCTGACTGCGGTCTCTATTGCTGCGTCTTGAGGTCCCTAATAGGTGATTGAGTCTGTGAGTATCTGGGTGGTTTCCAGGTCATTTATTCCATTCTTGTGTGTAGTGTCGTGAAATGACAACAGCAAGTGAGGTACTTTTTTTAAAAGAATTTTTAACTGGCCGAGTGTCTTCTGGCCGAGTGTCTTCTGGCCGAGTGTCTTCTGGCCGAGTGTCTTTTCACGCTTCACTCTCACAGTGAAGCGGTAGTGCCGTTCAGATTGTCACTGATTCGATTCCTAGTGAGCTTATCTCTTCTGTTTTTTTTTCTATTGTCTAGTATCATCCTTCTTCCTGTCTTAAGTACATCTGCTATTTACCTGCATTTGTTTATTTATTTATTCTTGAATATCCGAATTTTAAATTGTAGTTCAAATGCTACATCTATAATGTTTTTTTCCTGACTTACGAATTTCTGTTTTATTAAATCTTTTTTTTTTTTTTTCCCTTGAATTGGACGAAAAAAATGAAGCTCTCTGGATGTGGATATATAGAAGATGGCGCGCATCTCACGGGGGGGGGGGGGGGGAAAGGAGGAAAACAAATGAAGAAGTCCCAGCAAACCTAGGAATGAAAAGAGGATTAATAAAGGAGATCAAAATTAGACAGTGAAATATTTTGACCATGTTCAAAAACAAAACACATTGCTTCTGAAAACCATAATGGAAGGCAGAGTTGAAGGCAAACGTGCAAGAGGAAGACAGCAATATAAGTGAGAAGATAACATCAAGGGAGGGACAGGAAAGAGTCTATCAGAGTGTACCATGAAGACAAGAGACAGAAGACGTTGGAGATCCATTACAGCCAACCTTCGTTGTGGAGATGGTAGCTGATGAGGATGATGATGATGTTCTTGAATTTCTATTTTTATTAACTTTGTTTTCGCCTGGTGGAGTTTTGTTATACTGGTTTGGTTGTTTTTTTTTTTTTTCTTGACTCTACACCCCGAGGTAGAAGAGGATCGACTAAGTAAGTTTATTATCTTGAATTGAGAATTTAGTTGCCGTCCTTAAGTGGTGGAAATAAGTTATGCTGTACTTGAGTAGTGGGATTATTATCTGTTCGTGTATGAGCACGTTCTCTTCTGTTATTCTCCAATGGATAGTGCAGTAAATGTTATTTTATTCTGGAGTAAACGAGTTTTAAGTGATTGTATTAGAATAAAACAGAAATCAGAAGAAATCTTGTCAGAGGAACAGGCTGGCTTTAGACCAAAAAGAAGTACCTCAGAACAAATCTTAAATATTAGATTACTGATCGAAAAACATCTCCAGCATCAACATGATTTATACCATAACCTCATCGATTTCACAAAAGCCTTCGATCGAGTCTGGCATGAAGGCTTATGGCAAATAATGAGAAAATTCAATTTTGATACCAACATCATAGATATCATTGAAGCACTATACAAGGACGCAAGCAGTGCTGTTTTTGCAAGCAACGACATTGGAGAATTTTTCAAAACAACTGTAGGAGTTCGCCAGGGATGTATCCTGTCACCAGTGCTCTTTAATATATATCTAGAACATATTATGCAGGAGGCTCTCTACGATTATAAATCAACCATATCGATTGGAGGCCGACCTCTGTGTAATCTACGTTGTGCTGATGATATTGATCTGATAGCTGGAACAGAATCAGAACTTCAAGACCTTACCTCTAGACTGGAGAAAGTAACAAGAACATATGGGATGGAAATTAATATAGAAAAAAGCAAGATATTGGTGAATAGCCATAAGAAACATGTTCCGACCAACATTACGTTAAATGGGCAAACGTTAGAAGAAGTTAACACCTTTAAATATCTAGGGTCCACTATATGTAGTGATGGAAGATCAAATAAAGAAATCAAGACAAGACTTGAGATGGCCTCAGCTGCCATGACAAGGTTGAATGTGATCTGGAAAAGTAACATCAGTTTTCCTGTGAAGATCAAATTATACAAATCACTTGTATTATCTATTCTCTTGTATGGGTGTGAGGGCTGGACACTCACTGCAGATACGGAGCGAAGGATTCAGGCTTTTGAGCATAAATGTTATAGAAGAATTTTGCGCATTTGCTATAAAGAGCACAAAACAAATGTCTATGTTAGAGAGAAGATAAACACCTATGCAGGCCACCAAGAACCACTTTTGTCAATAGTGAAACGTCGAAAGCTTGCCTGGTTTGGGCATGTAACTCGTCATGACTCCCTTTCGAAAACGATCCTCCAGGGAACCGTCGAAGGTAAACGGAGAAGAGGAAGGCAAAGAAAATCCTGGGCTGATAACATCAAAGAATGGGCAGGACACGGTTTCTCCACACTTGTACGCATTGCTGAGAATAGAGAGCAGTGGAGGACCCTGTCTGCTGATGCTTCCACCATGGCACCCCTACGACCCATGACGGGTTATGGGTTGAGTTGAATGATTTGAACGGCGAGGTTTTGTTGTGTTGTGTTTATAATGCTTATGGTTCTTGAGGGTAATTTTATTATTTGATGTTCAATTCTTAAATTCGTTTCTCTTGTTTCTGAATGGTGAGTTTTTCTTTATGATGTTTTTGACTAGGAATTTCGTTATGTTATTCTTGCTTGATGAAGTTATGTTGTGGTGCTTTCTTCTCAAGCTACCACATTTTTGTCATATCGTTCGTGCTCGTTTGATGTCTTAGATGTTCGACAATGTAAATATTTTCATCCATTGTTCTTAAACGGCGCAACTTTTTTATTTTCTGTGTGAATGGTAGAGTTGGAAGATTGTCATTGAACGGTGCAATTTTGTTGAATTATTATTAAAAGTTGAATATTATGCTTTATTTTCTTTTAAAAGTTACATCCCGATCCATTCTACCCGACTGTAAATTGGTACCTGTCTCTTTCTTCTTTCTTTGTTGTCCTTTTTAGGGAAAGCAGTCTCCAGTTCTCGTCTCCCCGTGTTCTTCGGTCGCTCTCTGCCTCTCTTAGACTGACGATTAGTATTCCTTGCCATTCTAGGAACATATTTCCTCAGGGTGTAACCTATCCATCGTCAGTGTCATCTTCTCATCTCTTACTCCATTGACACTTATCTGGTTCGTATCATCAGTTCCACATTTGTGGCCTTGTCATACCATTTTAATCCTATTCTACAATAACACCCATTTATGAAAGTTTGTAGCTTGTTCAATTCGCTGATGCTTT
>JAMPIV010014629.1:815000-825000 GCA_024509875.1 Oreohelix idahoensis
TTCAGAAATTATTGATTTTTTTTTTTGGACAAAATTTATGGAATATTCCCTTTTTATATTAAACAGAGTTTATCACGCCATACATCATATATTTATATATTTAGCCAGAGAAGTATCATTGCACATCACAGAAAGCTTCTATGCTTTTCGTGCTACTCTTTGAAGGACATTAATTTACTTCTGAAGGACAATGGTGTCACACGTGTATACTAGTGCTTCTTCACTGTATGACTGTACACAGGTAAATCTTCTGGTAACAAGTGAGTTTCGTGCGCAAGTCTGGGTGAATGTATGTCGTGCAAAATACGATTAAAGCAGATGAATTCACTTCATGCACTGACGTAGTGAGTAGGTGAACTGGGTGATTTGAGCTTGATATCTTGGCGAATCAACTTGTGACTAAGTGATCTTGATAGGTAGACTGATCAACTTGTGAGTATGTACTCTTGATTCAGGGAATACGATTTCGGGTGAGTTGAACTTGCTTTCTGTATATGCGAATCAACTTGTGAATATGGAATCTTTATTCACATAATATACTTTTGAGTGAGTTGAACTTTATATATATATATATATATATATATATATATATATATATATATATATATATATATATATATATATATATATATATATATATATATATATATATATATATATATATATATACAGTACTTTGCAAAAAAAATGGCAGTCATATTGCTCAGCTAAATAAGCTGAAATCTAATTAAATATGCATGTTCTGCCCCAAATTTGCACTCCACTTAAGTGAGCAAACACTACCAAAAGTAAAAAAAAAATTAGCGTAGAGTAACGTCCCTTGATATAAGAGCAGACGACAATTTCTAATGCTAGTGGCAGAAAATGGATACAAAGTCAAAGTGTATGTTAATTTCACAGCTTTGGAATGAAGGAAATCAAACATGTTCCAACATTTCTAAAACCTCGAACATTCCTGAGCGGACTGTCTACAGAGTTGTGAGTAAATTAAAAGCAGGTAATGGAATCGAGCGAAAAGAAGGTAGTGGGAGGCCAAGAATTTTGGTCACAAAGGACCAACGGTGTCTCGCCCAAATCGTTCGGGCTGGGCCAATGAAGAGTGTAGAAAACATACGGCAGCGCATGATCGAGTTGGGAAGCCCAGAGGTATCTAATGCTATTGTCAACCGGGAGCTACACAGTATGAATTACACAAAAAAGCGGGTAATTTCGTCATCATTGCTCACAGAGACTCACAAACAGATGCGCTTGAACTGGTGCCACGAACACAAAAATTTGTCATGGGACAATGTGATTTTTTCAGATGAATGTTCTCTTTGGTCTTATCCTGCTCAAATAAATATTTGGACGAAAGGCTCTGTAACGCCTGTGTACCAGCGACCGAAACATACCTAGAAATTCCATCTTTGGGGAGGGGTGTCAGCAAGAGGTGCCACCCCACTGTGTGTTTTCACAGGAATTCTCACGAAAGAAAGGTACATCGACATACTAGAGGGACACCTTCTGCCATTTATGCAGGTCATGTACCCCGATGGGTGCACATTTCAACATGACAATGACCCAAATCATACAGCTCATACCCCCAAAGCATGGCTGCAAGAGAGGAATGTGATAGTGCTGAAGTGGCCCAGCAACAGTCCCGATCAAAACCCAATTGAAAACGTTTGGGCACTACTCCAGAATCATTTAAAAAAGAGTGGACTCAGAGACGTTGAACAATTGAAGAAGGTAGCTGAAAAATACTGGGACAGTCTGACTGACAATTACCTACAAACACTTGCGGGAAGTATGCCTCGCCGCATCCAGGCTTGCCTTGCTGGAGAAGGCAACATTATATTGTACTGAAACCACTGTTAATAGATAGGGGAGATACCAATCTTCCTCTGGACATACAGTTTTTATTATTATTTGCTACTATGAGTGTGCTGTGTTGCGAAAATATGACTGCCATTTTTTTGCAAAGTACTGTATATATATATATATATATATATATATATATATATATATATATATATATATATATATATATATAAATATATATATATATATATATATATATATATATATATATATGAGAATCAACTTGTGCGTGCTTTAACTTGATTCACATGGTAAGCTGCTGAGTGAGTTAAACTTGATAAATGTATATAGAATCAACTTGTGAGGACTTGATAACCAGGTGAATAAAATGCTACACAGCCAACGTTTGCAAACGCAAGCGTAGAAATCTTCCTTGAAACTTAAAAAGTGTAGGATGTCCTATCTTGTGAATTCAGCTTTCCGGACGTACGCTTTGCTAGCTTCTTTCCGGTTAGATGCCAAACACGTAATGTATAGACTCAGACTTCTGTTGGACTGAAGACACAAAGGTGGCTTCATACGTTTTACATCTAATATCAATTGTTGACTTGATCTTATCTTATTCCTCATTACTGCTCTCTTTGTTTTTAATTCTCTGGTAATGATGTATGACATGTATGCTCATGTAAATATGTAATGAAGATCTAACGATCAAGATGAAGGTGAAGTATATTACTTCCTTTTATCCTAGACAAAAAAATCTTTGGTCTGATTAATCATTTACGAATAGAACATATGAAGGGGGATTGGGGGAGGCCAAGAGTGGTAGCACCTTTTGGTAAGAGCGGTCGCACTGGAGAACTGAACCAGTGGCTCAAACTCACTGGTCCACCTTGACCTTCCAAGCTAGACATATGGCTCTCAGAAGCCACAAAGACAGTGGCGGCCATCCCCCGGTAAAAGTCTCGACCGACTGACCAAACTATGTTGAGCGCGCCTGCAAAGCCCTGCTTTTATCTGTCCTCCAACTTGGAGCGGCACAGCTACAAACCATCCACAGCATCTCATAGTGAAGGCACCAGGGTGCACGACATGACGATCCTTTTGACCAACTAGAAGCGCTAGTGCTGACTAAATAGCTGACATTATGGATGTTTCCAGAAAACAGCGGTCATTTGGTGGCGGGGACTGCACAACGGTGAACCCCACTGAGGTGGTGCAACATGGTATTGGGGCTGTCTACCCCCAGGGGGTAGGACAGACATCAGGCGAACAGGACAGGAAGGGAACATAATACTTCCCACAGATGATGGTACAGTGCCCACCATGCCTTGCACACCCCGCATGGAAAAAGAGGATAACTACCGGGATGAAAGAAAGTCATCATAACCCCCCCACTACTCATGATGCCATGACACTAATACAACCTAAGATATACGAGCTCGGACGTCGCTTCGCAAAAGGTCCGCGCCAAGCAGGTCGCCCCTCGGCTGCTCCTGGCGAAAAGTGTGCTACCGAGGAGTATATTAACATTCTACAGTTAAATGTAGATGGAATAAGAACTAAATCGTTAGAATTGAAGAAACTACTGAAGGACCAGAAAGTTCACATTGCACTGATTCAAGAAACCGTTCTTAAGGACAAATCCATCAACTTCCCAGGCTACACAATGTACAAATGTCATTGCCATAATAGTTGTCGAGGAATCCTAACCTTGGTAAGGAATGATGTACAGGCAGAGGTCGAAAGTCTTCGAACCGATGATGAAACTGACATACAACGAGTGACAGTCTGGGGAAGTGACGGACATTTCCAAATCTTTAATGTCTACAGACCCCCCAGAGAAACTAATGGAATCTACTTTGATGATATGGAATATAAGAGAACAATCATAGCAGGGGATTTCAACGCCCACTCCCCACTCTGGGGATACCAGGACACCAACACCTCAGGCCAGGCAGTAGAAGAGCTATGTAACACTTCCAACCTTATAGTCCTCCAAAACGAAAGATCCCTACCAACCCTCAACCATAAAGCTAGCGGAACCAGTAGCCGACCAGACCTAACACTTGTGTCTGCAGACCTCACCAACCGGTATAAATGGAGGGTATTGGAGGACATAAGAAGCGACCACCTACCCATCCTCACCACCATCTCGCAGGGTAAAACAAAAACGGAAACCAAAAGACAGCCGAAATGGAACTATGCTCGAGCAAACTGGGAACACTACAAACTCATATCAGACCAGCTCCTCACTGAAATAGACATGAACCAAGACATTAATACCTTGAACGATCAGATCTCTACAGCCATACTGCAGGCAGCCAAACAGGCAATCCCCAAAGGCAGTCGTATCAAATACAGCATCTTCTGGAATGAGGAATTAGAACACCTAGTACAACTAAGACGCAAGGCACGGAAAATCGCTCAGAAAAATCCTAGCCGTGAAAATAAAACCACATACAACAGACTCACTGCACAGGTTACGCTAGCGAGCAGAAAAGCCAAAATGGAAACCTGGAAAGAAAAATGCGAAAACCTAGACCTAAATAAAAAAGGGAAGAAAGCATGGAAACTCATTGACAACATGGCAGGGACATCCCAGAAGAGAAACCCAATCCCTATAAAACTTCCAAACAGTAACACAGCTTCCTCCAACAGAGGGAAAGCACGAGTCCTAAATCGATTCTTTGCGGAAGTCAATAAAACATACAAAAGAGCCAATCTAGATAAAGCCATCAAGACACTTACAAAACGCATGCTAAAAGCACACAAGGCTGTGGACAGCATCTTTGATCAGGAATTTACGCTAGCTGAACTGCAATCCAGTCTCCTAAAGACCAAACCCAAAAAAGCACCAGGGCCAGACCAGGTTACCAACGACATGATAGTCAAACTTGGGGGAAAAGGCTTGCTGACGATCCTGGAATTCATAAACAAGACGTGGAGAAGCAGTACTGTACCTACAGGATGGAAAACGGCTAACATTATCCCAATACTCAAAAAAGATAAACCACCAAGCGAAGTCAGTAGCTACCGGCCCATTTCCCTGACTTCGTGCGTTGGGAAAATGGCAGAACGTATGATAAATGCACGCCTCTACTGGTGGTTAGAGAAAGGAAACGCCCTCCATCCTAACCAAGCAGGATTTAGAAGAAGAAGACAGACTGTTGACCAGGTAATCCGATTGGTACAACATACTGCCGATGCTTTCCAGGATAAAAATCATGTGGCCGCAGTTTTCGTAGACCTCAAGCAGGCATATGACAGAGTATGGAGAGACGGTCTATTTTTCAAGATGCAGAAGATGGGCATAGAAGGAAGAATGTTTCGTTGGATAAAAGATTTCCTCACAAATAGAACCATCTCCACAACGGTCATCGGAGCAACATCAGGGAAAAGAACCATCCAAGAAAATCTTCCACAAGGCTCGGCCCTAAGCTGCACCCTCTTCCTCATATACATAAACGATCTGGCAGACTACCTTGAATTACCCAGCGCCTTGTTTGCTGATGACCTGGTCTTTTGGGCAGAAGGGAAGTCCCACTTGCAACTGCAAAAGAAACTAAACCGTGCGCTGGCTGCTCTAACAACCTACTGCAGCTTCTGGAAAATGGTGATCACCACGAGTAAGACAGTCTACACTATATTCACACTCAGCAACAAAACAGTAAAGAAAGAACTGGATTTAAAACTTGATGATGCAAAGCTAGCTGAAGAGAACAATCCGACTTATCTAGGGATACAGCTAGATACCAGACTCACATACAAGACACATGCTGAGTCCCTAACTGCTAAGGCCTCTAGAAGGCTAAACCTCATAAAGCGTTTGGCAAGCACTGATTGGGGATCCAATCAGAGCACCCTACGACAACTGTACTTGGGATACGTGCGCTCAGTTATGGATTACTCTCTACCCCTGCAAGCCACTGCTAGCCCAACAATCAGACTGAAACTAGATCGCATACAAAACCAGGCACTCAGATTCATCTGTGGAGGCTTGCGAACTACTCCGACCAGCGCATGTGAGATTTCCGCCAATGTGGAACCCCTAGAACTAAGGAGAGAGAAATCAGTCATTATCACGGCAGAAAGATTCTTGCGAGCTGACAAAGATGACCCCTGCAAAAACGTTATCGGTGACCTCAACTTCAAGTACCGAATTAAAAAGACATCTTTAACTAGAAGGTACCAAGAGCTTTCAGGGAAGCACTACATACCAGAGACTAGACTACCTACTCAAGCTGTACCTGACGTACCACCTCACGTAGAACTAAAAAGACCAATAATACGTACAAACCTTCTACAACCCGCAAATAAAAGCCTCATACCTACGCTGCTGAAATCACTTGCCATGGAAACCATCTGTCAGTACGATGAAGACATTATCCATGCCTATACAGACGGGTCAGCTTTCAAAGCAGACATAAATGCTGGATACGGGGCCATAATCATCCCACCCAGTACTGAAGAACCCGTCAAAATTGCAGGTCCCTGTGGTATCTGGTGCACAAACTACGAAGTCGAAGTAGTCGCCATAAAGAAAACCCTAACTAGAATTTTTGAACTCTTTGAATCAGACGAAATGGAACCAAATGTTGTTGTAGTATTCTCAGACTCGCAGGCTGCCCCCTTGGCAATAGGAAACTGGAAAACCAACTCGATCAGTACTATCCAGAAGGTTCAAGAAACATGCCACAAAATTATGAACTTGTACGGAACAGAAATATACATGCAATGGATACCTGGCCACATAAACA
Organism: Oreohelix idahoensis; assembly: GCA_024509875.1. NCBI lineage: Eukaryota > Metazoa > Mollusca > Gastropoda > Stylommatophora > Oreohelicidae > Oreohelix > Oreohelix idahoensis. The sequence continues at coordinate 821,561 of JAMPIV010014629.1, forward strand.
TCACATTAAATGAAGTTGCTGATAGACTGGCAAAGAAGGGAGCAAAAATGCCACAGATTGATCAACCACTGAGTATGTTAACAGTTAAACAAATAGTCAAAAACAACTGTAAAGAAGTTTGGCTGAACACGTGGGCACAGGCTAAAACAGGAAGAAGACTCTTCATTCACCAAACAGTCCCAAATAAGAAAGATGCTGTGAACGATATCGAACGAAGGTACCAAACCAAAATCTTCAGATTGAGAACAGGCCACTCTACACTAAATGGCCACAGAAACAGACTAAGTTCACAAAATATAGCAAAATGTAGACACTGTCCTAACCCGTTGGAGACAGTAGAACACCACCTACTACAGTGCCGTGCACTTCAGGGACTGAGACAACAACTGCTACCACACAACCCATCCATAGACAATACACTGTATGGCAGCTCAGAACAGCTTATACGAACTGCGCAGTACCATATAATGGCATCAAGGTCACCAAGAGCTGACGCTCAGTGACAGTGGATCAAAGAAGAAGAAGAAGAAGAAGAAGAAGAAGAAGAAGAAGAAGAAGAAGAAGAAGAAGAAGAAGAAGAAGAAGAAGAAGAAGAAGAAGAAGAAGAAGAAGAAGAAGAAGAACATATGAAAAACAGCCTTTCGCACATTTAGCTTCAAGTATAAGTGCAAAAATCTTAACTAATGTGACGAAACGATAATAATCTAGATCACAAGTCACGATGAAACTACCTCAAATCATTCTCAAACGTATAACTGGCTAACTGTGCCAACGACATCAAGATATTAAAACTCATCGTTCGAAAATACATATTTACTTCGATTCCACATGACATAACGCATTGCACGATTCCATGTAATGACGCATCTGCCGAGAGGAAAAAAGGTATTTGTAAATTTGGTTTCCGTAAAATATGGCCTCGAGAACAACAATCCTTAATTTTGTGTAATATTTGGTCGCACTGGTTATTCCAGTTAATCTTATCTGGCATACCTTTTTTTAGTCAAAGACTAATGATAAAGTAGAAAACTGAGGAATTCTATGTTAAAACAGTTAATGGGGAAAATAATCACCAGTTGTCCTCAAGATTGTATTATTTGCTTATAGAGAGGTGCCTAACGAACAACCTGGTTTTTGACCTTTCGAGTTACTTTTTGGTGCTAACCCTATAGGTGCGATGTCGATACTGAAACAATTGTTGATAGGTTCTGAGCAGGATGTCGATGTGAAGTCTTCTTATCAATACGTAGTTCACCTACGTCAATGCTTGGTAGATGCTTGTCAGGTGGCGACTGTCGCGTCTGAAGCTGCTGAAGCAAAGACACGATTTCGATTTATTTGTAATAGACGACTAATTTCTTTCTCGCCGTGTGATGATGTTTTCATTCTTTTACCACTTAAGGAAGACTACTTGTTTATAACATGGCAAGGACCTTTTCAAGTGGTTGCAAAAAGAACTGACGTGGACTACGTTATCGGCGTAAAAGGCAAACATAAAACCTTTCATATAAATATGTTACGACAATTGTTGGATGATCTGGATTTTGCTGATGACTTGGCTCTTCTGTCCCATAACCGTAATTAGATGCAGGACAAATTGAAAACACTCGATGAGAGGTCACAGCAATTGGGTCTGAAAATAGACAGGGAAAAGACAAAAATAATGAGAATAAATGCAAGTAATGATAACAGGATTGAACTTGAAGAAACAGCACTATAAGATGTAGAATCGTACACATATCTTGGCAGCAATATAAAAAAAGTTGGAAAGACAGTGACACCAAAATAAGAATACAAAAAGCAAGAGGAGCTTTCATTTCATTTGGAAATATATGGAGATCGAGAGAAATTGGATCCAACACGAAAATTAGAATCTTCAACTCTAATGTGAAGTCAGTACTATTAAATGGCTCTGAAACATGGAGAACAACAAAGACAACAACCAAAAAGGTACAGACGTTCATAAATGAGTGCTTGCGTAGAATGGAAGGATCAAAATGGTATGACACGGTTACCAACGTGGAACTGATGACAAGAACCAGACAAGTGCCAGTGGAACCAGAGATGAGAAGAAGACGATGGCGATGGATAGGACACACACTGAGGAAACCTGTTGATAGTATTACAAGGCAGTCCTTGTTCTGGAACCCCCAGGGCAAGAGAGGCAGAGGTAGACCAAGAAGCACATGGAGAAGAGAGCTGGAAACAAAGGTGAAAATGATGAGGAGAACGTGGAAAGAACTTGAGTTGATGGCACGTTACAGGAGGACGGCATGTGTTTGTTGAAGGCCTATGCTCCTTTGGGAGTGGAGAGTTATGAATGAATGAATACAATACACGACCTACACAATTGCAATTGATATGTTATTCAATTGAAAAACTATCAATACAACAGACATCGATTGCTTTGATTGACGAAGAACCAACTAATTTTGAGGATGAGCTTTCATCTTTTCCGTTGACACCTCTTCATGCTTCTGAGACATGGGAAAATGCGGCAATATGTGCTGATTTGCCAATAGAACGAATCAGGTTTCGGATTTATTGCAGTCCTTTTAAGATGTTTTAACGGACCTAGAAGGACATACAAATATTATAGCTCATGACATAAAGTTAACTGACTACACACCGATTAAGCTGAGACATATACCAAACCATTACATTTTAGGGAATAGGTCGATAGTGAGACTGCCACCCCATTACTAGCTGGATTATATATGGCTGACAGTGGATGCTTAATGTTTAGTGTATTAAGCACATCAATAATCAAACCTGAAACAAACTGCGTACGTCTGTCTGATAGTATTTGTCCAGGAAATCCTAGGCGAGAAAAAATTACCAACAGTGCGTCAACTACAGAAATAGATGTGGCATTCTTCAGAGGAATGGCTTCTGGCCAGCGTATGACATGTCAATGCAAGTAAGAACATGCCGAAATCCTCTTGCAGACGTCAATGATAAAGGCCCAATAATATCAACGGCCATTTTGGAGAAAGCACGCACAGACATGTCTGTGGTCTGTAATGGTGCCAAATTACATGAGCACTTTCGCGCGACCTGCTGACAAATACCGCGTGATCTGCAGAAAATGATGTCTTTATTTGCGCCTGGCTTATAACAATACGATAGCACTCTATATGTGGTACGTGAAATACCCATATGACCTGGGAATGATACGTCGTGGGCATTAGATAAAATTAGTAGTCTAGAACTGGAAACTAACACTTGTTTGCGTATGGATATGTAATTATTAAAACATCGTATAAAGATGTTGTCTGAGATTAAACCAAAACCCAGATTTCTAAGTCTGTTTAATGTTAATCGTAGCGGCCAGCGCAAACAAATGACTTAATAACGTGTCTTCTTTTTGTTCTTGAATTAAAAAAAACTCTCTGTCAATGTTATGACATGTACTAAGTGTATTGATCTAGTTTAGTGTG